>BGPR01002122.1:135653-149733 GCA_013235015.1 Araneus ventricosus
CGCACAGAAGAAGGCAAAAAGTTCTTTTTTCAGTTACGTAACACGCCTTCACGGAACTCTAAATCTGCTGCATCAGGGAATTTCTAACACAAGTGTCGAAATGGCTACTAAGCAGCAGAAGGCACGTATCTGGTTCCACGAAAGCAAATTAATTGTAACAGTTCAAAGACGTTTTCGCTTAGAGTATGGAAATTCCAAGTAAGAACTCCATTGAGGTTTGGTAAGAGCAATTTAGGAGTGAAAGTCTTCTTCACTCGTTCAACAACTTAGTCTGAGACCGTGGTCGTCCAGCACTTTTCCTGTTCCCTTTAATTGCTTATAAGAACGCTTGATGGAGTCTTACTTGGAGACTGACTATTTCGATACTCTAACCAAATAATTCTTTGAACTGTTACAATAAATTTTCTTTCTTAGAACTAGAGATTTGCCGTCTGCTGAACGGTAGCCATTTTGACACTTGCTTGGGATTCTCCCGCTGCAGCAGATTTAGAGCGCCGTAACGGCGCGTTACCTATCTGAAAAAACTGCTTAAACTACTCTTTTATTTGAAAAACAACAAGATTACTATATGATAGGGGTTATTTTTAATTAAATTCTTGAAATGTGTCAAATAATTTTTGACCACCGTTTATCTATACTTATAAAAGGCAATGTATTTGTGTGAGTGTGTGTGTGTCTGCGATGTCCAGACGAATCTATCGCACTTACAGCTATGAAATTTGGCACACAGGTAGTCGTAATGGTGACTGAATGCACCTCGAAGCCAAAATTTAAAAATTTAATCTAGAAAATTTTTTATTTAATATTTTGTGTTGTTTTGGTTGATTTTTCGCACTAATTTCTCAATAGAATGGTTTCGAATAATTGTACGAAAAAAATAGATAAACCATTGGAAAGAGCACACGATTTCCGTTCTAATGAAGGTAGTTTCGAATTTCTAACGTAATTTACTGAATTTTGGGAATTTTTAAAAAAATAGTCACTTTTCAAGAATAGAATTTTCTGGAATCCTTAAAACTCTTGCATCCGATGTTCTAATAAAGATATCATTTTGAAATTTTTTTCAGCTTATAACTGCAACGGTTCTGTCGGATTTAAAACAAGAATGGTTAAAATATCTTTTCCCATTTTTTTAAATTAATATTTTCCTGGTAGTTGAACGATATTTTTCCTCTAGCGAAGCTTCCGCCAGCGACAGATCTCCGGAACGTTGCGGGCAATTTCATTGGCTGACGGGTCAGGGTGACGTAATTACTTTCGCGTTCTGCGAGGAGATGATTTATTTACTCGATGACTTCGATTATTATTTTTACGCGTGTCTTAACTTATTTCATTGCCTTTCATACTTTGCTTGCGGTGTAATAAATATCACAATGCAATTTTTTAACATTCTTTTGGGTTAACGGTACTCGGTCGAGAGGAAAAATAAGCGGACAAACTCAATAATATATATATTTCTGTTTTGATTTCGTTTTTATATCTTTCTTTTATGTTATTGTATGTGGGCTTTTTTTTATTTTGTTGAAGTCCCGATTCCACGGGTAACGCCGTGCGCGTACTGCTAGTAATGAATAAAAGCGATTTTGGGGCTTTCTCCCTTTCACTGAAAAACATTCTAAATTGTTCCACAAATATGATAGAGATCTACAGTTTGATTGTTAAAATCACATATTACTAAATGTCAACCATCTATCATGTCTCAATTTACACCAATAGACAGAACGACAGACGGAAACTCGATGGATTTACATCAAAATTTCAAAAACAGCTATAATTCTGGTGATAAAAACATTCCATATTTTGGCAAAATAAAAAGCCGAGGTAAAAAAAAAAACATTTATTTTTTTTAAATTTTTTATATGACCATCTCAATAACACACATTTAAAAAAAGTGATTGATCATACATGAAAAGCACATTTGTTTAAAATTTATATATATATATATATATATATGCACGTTTGCAATTTGGTACGTATATATATATATATATATATATATACATTTTATATTTTTTATATATATATATATATATATATATATATACGTAGCAAATTGCAAACGTGTGTAGAAATCAAGCTGTCATTTCATCATACTCAACACTGAGAAATGTCTGGATAGAAATCAAGCATTAAAGCTGGTCAGTAACATCATTATTTTAGAACTCTTCTAAGAAATGGACGTCGAAAGAACAACAGCCTAGGAAGTTTCCCTTCGATAAGATTAATTATCACAAAAGCAATCAAACACTTTCCGCTTCGTACTAATCTTATCTAAACTGAATTGAGGAGAGTTCTTTTTTTTATTAATTTCCTGATACTTCTCCCAACTCACGTTTGATGCCCAAGGAAGTTCAGCCTCCAATTTCCTCGCCTAATCTGTCTAGGATCAAATTTTGATCCTCACTGTTTTCATTTTGACAGACAATTTTTTATCGACGTCAGATATTCTTGGTTAACTGCGAAAGTTTGTTTACCTTTACTTCTTTTCGTTACTCTCTACTTTTAATCACACATGTAATGTTTTATTAATGGTTACAAAATAAAGAACTCGTATTTACTTTATTTCCCAAAAGCTCTGCGATTTATATCATCTATATCCCCAAAAATATTTTATGAAGAATAAAACAGAAATTTGCATGCAAAAATTTAGTTTAAAGTAAAAAGAAATTACTTCCTCAACTTTCCAATAACTTTATTCCCTAAAGAGTAGCATGGTCAGTTATGCACCATATGATTTTGGTTGTATTGATGAACTTTTAGATTTAAACTGAGTTAATTATTGGTCAAACGGTGGTTCTTTATTTTATTATAACTATAGTTTGCTTGTAAATTGATTACGTCTCAGAGTTCGTGCATATTTTTTGGACACTTGGGAAAAGCCTTTTTACACCAAGATGGATACCACAAGGCTTATAGAGATAAATATGTACGTAAAAAACAGTGGGTGGAAGTTTTAAGAAAAAGTCAAAGACATATCAGCAAATCACATATACAAAAATAGAAAACTTGTGGCCTTGATTTATTGGCAGTTAGGCAATAAATTCAAATTATAAAGGATTGGAGATTCAGGAATGACACGCTGAGATGTTAAACGATGCTGTCTTATTTCTTCATTACTATCATTCCACTAGTGCAAATCCTCCTTCCTGATGTGGATTTCAATCGATATGCCTTGTTATATAACCGTAAACCGTGTTACCGGCGCCCTGACGAAGTATCCTTAAACCTAAATGCCAGCCTCTGCAATAGCTCGAATACTGAAACCGGATTCCTAGTAGCCATCACCGGCAACGACCCGACCCTTCCCGAAGGAGGTACGTACTACCACTGGAGGGAGAGCGACTTAACAGTGAGAAATTCAACAAAAAGAGAAGCGAAAGCAGTGTTGATGATGATTCAAATGTGCTTAATAAATATTAAAATGCGAAAGCAGTAAAACTGTAAACAAACAAAGAATGAACAATTACGGTCTCAAACAACTGCCTTATTTTCCTTTCATGAGAAAAAAATGTGGCGGCTTTGCAACTATGATATTTGCATGATGTAAACTTTAGAAATAGACGTGCAGCTGATACCGTGTTAGACAAAATAACTTCACATCTCACTAAATATTTGTCCCATTGTTTTGAAACTTTCAGGTTATTAAGTCAATGGTTCAAGGGTCATTTTCCACTCAAGATTGGAAAATCGATATTTTCATGGATTTTCAGAAATTCTTAGGGTGCCAAGTCCCCTTATACGATGCTATCTTATTACGTCATTACTATCACTCCGCTAGCGTGAATTCTCATTCCTGGTGCAGATTTCAATCAGTATGCTTTGCTTAAACCGTGTCATCCCCCTCCCTGCTGAAGCATTCGGGGATCTGAACGGCAGCCGCTATAATAGCTTGAATACTGAGGCCTAGTAGCCATCACCGATCACGGCCCGAACTCTCCCATAGGAGGTACGTACTACCAATGGAGAGCGTAAGCCAACCCACACCATTACTATACCCACAGGGGAAGCGAGAACCCGCTTACTTATCCGGCGGCTTCTCATCCGGGACTCACGCTGCCCCCCCCCCATTGCTATATAGGGCATTACTATATAAGAAGATCGTTAACATGTACTTTTTCTTATGAGGATAGAGATAGAGCAGGTTATCAAAAGATGCACAGAGAACTAATTGCAAATATGGGTGGACGTATTTGTGGCTACTAAGATCACTAGGCTTAACATTCATGAATTCATCTTTCGGAGAGAACACAACAGCCGAACTAAGAAAGTGCTACTACTACTTATTAAATCTAGTGAAATTTCAGTAGCTCAAATTGCCGGAAGCCAAAAGAAATGTATATAATCTTTACTAGTCAAACCACTACCTCAAATCTTCACTAGTGTGTGCTAATTTATAGGCATGCACTCCCAATGTGAATTTTCAATAGTTGCTCTTAATATAAATTTTGAGCAAGTATTGTAAAATGTTTGTTACTTGCTTTTATTTGTAGTCGTCTAATTTCCAATAAAGCATTCCGTTACAAAATTTACTTATTTCGGTCACCTCTACCTGGCTTGATATTTGCTTAACATATTTTAGAATCAGTTTAGTTTACAAAAAAATAATATTATTGATGACATGCGTATGTAAAAAGTGCATAAAATTGAGCTAAGTGTAAGGTGAAGAAATATACTTAAGAAATAAAATTTTCTTGAGTTAAGCACATACAAACAGAAGATTTTGTACAAGGAACAAAGCAAAAGAAACCATTCTATATAAACGCATAAAAATATAAAAAGGAAAGTATAGATTTATATATGCGCTCCATGTTTTCTAATTATCGATAATATTTAATACTTATCTCAAAACTGATAACTTTACACGGGATGTTATGCATTCATATTTCATATTGATTGGACTTCCATACCTACACACAAAATAGTAAAATATGGCTTAGAAAAAGACCTGAATGATATATTTGAGACAGTACTTGTAATAATGGGACAAATGCCTATAATTTCCTATTTTTCTTATTTATTATGTTTTAACCAAATTTTTGAATAAGATTCGTTGCATGAGTGGTATACTTTAAATATTTTTGTTTCTTTTTTTTCAACTACCAATGAGCTTCTTTATGATAACACACGTTTTCTGCACGTTGTGTGATTTTGATTCGCTGGTGCTTGTTCCCTTCTCCAAACTGCTGGTATAATTGATAAAAATTAATTTGGTTGTCGCTGCTCAAGTAGATTATAAAAGCGCGAAAAAATTTTAGGGAATTTTAAAAATTTAACAAAGTAAAATACGCCATATTTTGGAATTCTGTTTTAAAATTTGATTTAAAAAGCGATGATTTTAAGAATTAATACCATTTGCTGCATTCAAAGCTTTCCTACTATTTTTTTCAGTATTTTTATAGTTTATACCACCTATACTAGGAATTAAATAATAATCAGTTTTAGACATAAATATCACAATTTAAAAGCAATAATCTAATGCATTAATTTCCTTGGGAATAAAAAATATTCACGTGTCTTCTAGTGTATAACATGCCTGGTTAGTTTTATAAAATTATTTTTCAAAGTTATTCGGGTTTTTTTCCACTCATTCACTTGAAAAACATTAAGGTTTTCTAAAACCGTTTCAGGTTTGTGTCTTCGCTAATAAGAAGAGAAGTTAGGGCAATTTAAAAATCACTTTGGGTTAATAAAATAAATCAGAAGTGACATATTTAAATAGAATTTGTGAAAAAAGCGCTGAGAATTAGTGCTCTTCAGGAAAAATCAAGTATATTACGGATTTTGAGAGTAATTTAATAAAGGTTTTATGTGCTAATTCTAAGAACTTATTGCCAAGAAATCTTGAAATTAAAATCTAGTCTTGATCTAAAAGTTTTTCAAAGAGTTTGAATTAAGATACCCAAATATGTTGAAATCTTTCTAATTTTCTAAGTAATTGGAAATATTTCAATCAACAAAAAGCAAAAAGTTGCTCTTTAGGTTACTTTAAACTCATCTAAGTTTAAAATTGCTTTATTCTATTAAAGGAATCAAACTTTTCATAATTATTGCTGTGGTGCGACAGTTCAATCTATCTTTGAAACATCGAAAAAATAACTATTTGAAATTAGATGTTTATGTGATTCTCAACATGAACTGAAACTTCATTAATTGTGTTTATTTTCACATTAGAAAATCACCCGTCATGGTATGAAGGATGCAAATTGCCTCTTCATTCGAGAGATTTCCCGTCAAATTTGAAGTATTTAAATAGATATATATGCGGGAGAAATGTTTAACAAGGATTGAAAACAAATAAAATAAACATATGTTTTATGACAGGAGATATTTTTTTTATTTACATATTTCTTTATTCAGAAAACCTCTTGGTAAACAACATTCCGTGTGAAGTATTTTTCGTTGTTTAACAATTTTATTATAATTCAACTCTCAGCTTGTCAAACGTAAGTCAAAAGTTAAAATTTCAAAGGAATTCTTTTTCAAAATTCTAATCAAAACAAAGCACTTCTCTGCTTGGCAAACGTTGCAAAAAATATTATCAAATTATATCATCACGATTGCAATAAATAATCAGATGCATCGTGGCGTACGAATTATATCACACGTATGATATACCACTGACGTAATTTACTAATTCCTATTGAAAAGCGGAAATTAATTTGAAATATAGGATTAATATAATTTTAAATTTTTCGGGAACTATTGATCATAGCAAGATAAATTTTATATCAATCGATAGAAAATTTTATTTCACTATTTTAGAGCTATTCAGTTTGAAATTAGAACGACAATTAATCTTTTGAATTTAAAATGACTGAAATTTAGATTCTCTGACAATGAAATAATGCTCTTTAACATCTCTCAGTGCTATGGTGCGAGTTTAATTGTTGGTGACGTCAGAGTGTTACCGAGAGACAGATCGGGGCTATTATATTAGTAATAAAAGATTAATGTTCAATCAATATTTCTTAATCATTTAAGATGTTTCCCTTTTGCTGATCAACTCTTACTTATCACTAAGATGACACCCACAAAAATTAGAGGAAAAAAACCCACAAATTATTTGGAGAGGTATTCAACATATTAGATTATCTTAAACTTTTAATCTCTTTCGACGCTGAGGCACCAAATAAACGTTTTTAAATCTACCTTTGCCAGAATACCTTCATTTAAAATTAGCAACTTTTCTATCATACAGCATTCTGCTCTCAAATATCGGGGTTTAATTTTTCGACTATACGCTCAGATTGACCAAGCATATCATATAAATTTTTGATAGACTTGCAATCAAGAATTTATTATTTAATGTTTATTCGAGGAGTATCTTAATGGGGAGTCCGATGGTTTTATTTGTAGCAGATAACTCGCTGCTGTAAGCCGTTAATAACTGTAGTAGTGGCATCAAAAAAGAAAAGAAAATTAAAGAAATTTCCGCACATTACGGAGAATATTTATATTAATTCCTTCTTTCGGTACATTACCTATTTAAAATTCAAAACTATTGATTTAGGTATCCATTTCTCTTTTAAAGCAATGAGCACATTTAGAAACTTCACGATTTTTTTCTAGATTTTTTATTATAACCATAAATAAATTTTCTGGGTGAATGCACACTGAAGAATTTTTATAGAAAATTATGTGTATTATACAAACCTACAATTGAGATTCACAATATTAAATTGCCTGTTTAAAAGACCTGTTTATATGCTGTGCTAATGAAACAAAGGCTATTTTATTCAGAAAAGATCACAGTAGATTATCACCAAAATTTCCTGTCTTGTTCGAAGATTCCATTTAATAGATAATTGAGCTAATTATCTTGGTATAAAATTAGACAACATTTTAACCCTTCAGAGACATAACATATGAAAGAGAAGTTTTGGGGGAAAACCCAATTGAGTCTGCCTTTGATTCGTAGATATTGATGATATTTGGGGGTTGGCAGCTAAGACTAACCTCAACAAGGTACAAGTAATTCAAAACAAATTCTCATTACAACAGATGCGGTCCTGGTATATTAGAAACTCAGTTGTATACTCTGAAAATCACATTCGAAAATGACTTAAAATCATTTTACTGTCTTTTAGATCATCCAAATCCCTCATTCGTTCCCAACTTATATTTGTTCTCAACAATTATGAATACAGTTTCCTCGACAAAGCTACAAAATGATCCTTTCTTCTCAAAATCCATAATAAATCTGTTTCATAGTGCCATACGGAATTCCTTCCATGCCCATGTAAAATCCATGTCACTCCCAATAATTGTATTTCCATAAGGTTGATTATCTTTCTTTGTCTGTTGTCTTTTTCTTTTCTTTTTCTAAATTCATCTCATTTCCAATCTTAGCGTGGTACTCATATGCAGTAACCAATCTTCTCTGTCGTCTGTTTATACTTTAATATCTGCTTTAATTTAAGGATCTGTTTAGATTGTTCTTTCAATTAAGTAAATCTTGATTTTAAAAAGTTAAAATCGCTTGCTGTAATACGTTTTCAAAACTTAATGTTAGTCATCAGCTGAAAAACTCTTCCCTGTCCATAACAACATATAATAAAAATTTCAAAAAGACAAACGTCAAATCTTCAGTTCAATAAAATCAAATTAAAAATGGTTAAATTGAAATAGTAAAAATTGGAATAATAAAATGCAAAATACATAAAAAGTAATAGCAACGAAGGATAAAGTTTTAAATCTACTGAAAATCAAACCTGAAACTCTTCTCTAAATCAGAAGATTTATTATATTTTATTATTCTAACGAGTAATGTTTTTGAAATGACTTTTATGACTATGTGATGATGTTAGGGAACCAAAGTTAAATACAGTCAGCATAACGAAGGCATTTTAAACTGAATAGGAGGGACAAAAATTATAATAAAAAAATTGATTTTTACTTTTAACGTATCCGAACACGTTGGAAAGTCGATTTTCGACCAAAATTCCCATTTTTTAATTTTTGATGATTTGGATAGTTCATTAATTTATCTTTCTAAAACATATTTACTTTTGTCGGTACGTTAATTAGAAGATGAGACATTAATTGTTTTATAACAAACCGAAAACCGGAAGTGGGCGTTTAATTAACCGGAAGTTGTCATTTAAAGGATAGAATCCTGTTAAAAATTCTTTTAAACTGCATTTCTTCAAGTTAATATGGTGTTACTATATTTTTAGGAATTTGTTTTAAAGTTTAGGTACTTAATTTAAGCGCGTGGCAAAACTAAAATTTGATTTTTCTCAAAACTAGATGTTATGCATAATTTTCACACTTCAAACATGATAACTGAAGATATTATCATTCGATTGTTCTGAAATTTTGTGAAAACTTTCTTCAAATGTGACTTTAGTGGATGTACTAGAATAATGCATATTTTAACAATATTTTTTTAATTATGGTTTTTTATCTGAAAAATGATATGAAAAATTTACTGAAAATCTTATATGATTGTTCGATTAGCTCTAAAATTTTATTTATACAAAGAATGTTAAGATTCTAGTACAAGCACTAGTCTATAGTATGTAGGTAGTTTATTTTAGTATTAGTTTTATTTGAATTATTACAAAAGTTTGACCTCTAGCATGTTTGAAGTTTTTGGGAATTTCCTCTGAAAAGCAGCAGAAATTCAAGATTTTTGTAAATTTATAATAATTTATACTCAAAAATCATACTCTAATATTAATCTTTATTAAATTCGAATCTAAAAAACATATTTTGGTGTTCCTATTTCATAATTTTAAAAAAATGCTCCGAACGTTTTCGGATACCTTAAGTCGTAAGATGAAAACAAAGGGATTTGCTCTGGTCGTTTTCGCAAGACATAAAAGCGGATTTGTTAATGTATAGGTGTAAGGTTGAGTGCAGACAAAAAAATGATTTTTTTTACTTGTGCACGTACAGATGTTGTACCAGAAGAATTATTCGCATGTGTCTGCAACCGATACGAATGTAGAACCATCAGTAAGCCCTCCACAGGTCCAGATATTGTTCTGATAGCATTATTTTGATTTTCTATTATGGCACCCAGTGATAAATGAATGAGGTTAGAGATCTTATCTTCCGAAGCCTCGCTAAAGAAGGAACCTAGTTTCTTCATTCTCCTCCAGGAACCTACTTCAAAAAGCAGTTCAGTAATAACACTCCGAGCGGTGCAAACGTCTTTTTGCGTTTTCCATGTTCTGTTCAAAAGCAGATAGCTCGTATTTATATGTATATTTTCTTAAAAATTCATGGATAAAGTATTCTTAAAATTGCAGAGATATAATTAAATACAAAAATGATCGATTCATTTACTTTAAAAGCTAGGTTTTCTAACCTGACAGCAAAACGTTCAAAATAATTGGGCGCTCAGATGGTTAATTCAGTTAAAAAAAAGTGACGGGAGGCTTTCTTTTTCAAACAGCCGCTGATGTTAAAGGCGTAGGACTACTTTACTCACGTGACTCTTTTGTTTCTCGCAAGTTTTTAAGTTTAAGTAAGTTTTTTGTAACTTCTGCTGTTACCCTTCATCTCTAAATTAAAACATTAGTTATGTTTTTAACATACGTAGTTACCAAGATATAGAGGACCGCGACACCAATTCATGCGTATTTTTGCCCAATTTTGCGACTCAGTAATCGCTGAACTAGAATTCTGATTTTCAATTTTTTTTTGTAACTTCTGCTGTTTTACCTTTATCTCTAAAATAAGACATTAGTTATATTTTTAACATATTTAGTTACCGAGATATAGAGTTTCTCTCATACAATGTTTTTTGTGGCGTTTTGGCGTGGTAATCAATTTCCTTCCTGAGACCCCAATGGGAGGAATATAGTCCTACATTAAATAAAGATAAGTTGAAGTCTAAATAGGGCTACATTGAGTGAAGTTAAGGCAGTTTTTCAATTTCATTTTGAGTTCCTAGTTTTAAAAAAATCCATTTTCGGCAAGATTGAAGGCAAAAGTAGATTGATTTACGTTAATGTTACAAAAGTCATGAAATATTACATATTGATCAATACAGACATAGCCAATGACTTCATTGTTTCTACACATTGCAGTATTTACGCTGTCATTCTGTTTTCATGTCAATTGATTTTTTGCTATATCAAGGTTTTATCATTCCATTTTTCATTCCAAAAAGTTATGATAGATTTATCGGTCAGTACATTGGTCAAATTTTTTATATCTCAATACATAATCATTCAAGAGGTAGGAATCATAAAGAAATAAACATCTCAGCAGTGCAAATATCTTCTAGATAACATTAAGCCAGCCTATCTGATACAGTAGCAAGAAATTGACTCTTGGCACGAATGAAGAAGGACTCTAGATTTAAAAATTAATTTATTTAATCTAGGTTACAATATAATTGTGCTGACATTACTTTGTCATATGGTAAAACCACATGACACGATACACTTAAACATTACTAAAATGGGCTCATTTAGAGAACTCCCTGGTTACAGAGATAATAATCACTAAATTCTTAACATATAAGAGAATAAAAATTATTAAACATTGTGAGTGGCAAATTGAATACGTGTTTTTAAAGCATAGGATATGAATGCAGCCAATTTGAACAGCAAATTTAAATCTCCATCGACGGTTAAAAGAAAATACTCAGGCAGAAAATCCCAAACAATTTTAAAGTTAAGCAGATATTTTTCAATAGCAAAAAGGATAAAGGGAACTCTTATTTAATTACTCTTATTTTTGGCTACTTTATATTGATTTTATTAAACAAATCATGGTCCCGCCATGTTTAGTTAAATATCAAATTAAAGTATTCTGTCACAAAAACCTATTATCAAATTAACTATTAAAATTATTTGATTAATTAAAATTAACTATCTACTTAATTAAAGTTAAAAAAATAATTGTTACAAAACTCCACTAAAACCTTTTTTATGGCTTATACTATATGCCAGCAATCTTTATGTTATGATTATCTAATAATTATATTAATTTAAATAAAAGTCACTGTGGCTATGTATGTATGTTCCACATCTCCTCCTAAACCACTGGACTGATCTCAATCAAACTTTTCAAACTTTTTATTTAAGAAAAGAGAAAGGTCACCTCCAACTTTTCAAAGCCTAAAAGATGCTTAAAATTTCACTTAATTAAAAATTAAGCAAGGCGTTTTTCCGCAATGTCTTTCATTTCCATAAATTTGTTTCTCTCATTTTAATATTTTTTTCAAAATAAATTTTAAACTAAATTCGTAACAATATTCTTGTTGATCAAAAATAATACGAAGAACTGTTTCCAGAAGGAAGAATGATAAAAGAAAATTTTAAAAGTAGACGATTTAAAAATTTATATCGGGACCAGCTATTGATTTATTTTCAAGCTTTAAATTAATGAATAATTAAATAGTTAATTTAATTGTTTCAAAATATTCATTAAAACCTTTCATTGACTTTAGTGATTGTTAACAAAATTTGAAGTACCTATAAAACAAATAATAACGTATGAAGAAAACGGATGTTTTTAAAAATTGTCTGGTTCAATTGATATTCTCATTTTAATTAAAAGCGTTTTAGATCAGAAAAGTAATTTGTGTATTATAATATTTATACAATAGTAATTTTTACATTAAAAATATTAAACATGAAAACATTTTAATCCGGAGCAAAGCCATGTATATCAAATAACAGTTATAATTAACAAAGATATTAACTATAAATTAATTAAATTAATTAGTCATAAATTAATTATATATTATACCGTATAAAAAGTGAAGGTGAATGCGGTTGATGGGAACTCATAACTTCTAAATAATTCCTGCTGTCAAAAAACTTTCAATATAAAAGTAGTTTGTTATGATAAGGTGATAATTACCCTAATTGAAATTTTCTTTTTCTCTTCAATCTTAACGAAGCTATGGGGAAATGATAAATTGGGGGGGGGGGGTATTGAATATCGCTTTTCAGCTCATAACTTCTAAGCAATTCTAGCAGACAAAAAAATTTTTGTATAAAAGTTGTTCGTTATCATAAGGTGATAATTCGCTTAATTGAAATTTTTTTTTCTATCTTTAGTCGTAACAGAGCTATGGGGAAATGATAAGTTGGGGAGGGGATTGAAAATGGCTTTTTAGCTCATAACTTCATAGAAATTGTGGCTATCAAAAAAGTTTCAATACAAAAATTGTTTGTTGTGATAAGGCAATAATTCGCCTAATTTGAATTTTCTTTCTATCTTGAATCGTAAGGGAATTATGGGAATATGAAATTTTAAGTCCCCCACCATTTCCACCCCCATTGAGCTGGTTAGCCCATCTGCGAACTCGGCTGAGATTTTCACCCTCCTTACAACATATCCCTCGCCAGTTAAAATCTAATAAAAATTACTCTAGTTATCGTGTTTACAAAATAACACGGGCCAAAGCGTTATGCATATACTTCTCTACTACTAATAATAAGGAAAAGAACATTTTGTCCTCTATTCTTATAAGTATTGGAGCTACAAGAATGAAAGAGGGTGGAAGAAACTGCAAATGACGAGAGCTTTCCAACGAGGGGTAATAGTCCAGTCAAATTGTAACAAAAAAAACTCGAATGGTTACATTAATTAGGGTAGTTCCGATTTTTTGATATGTTGTATGGGTTGGTACAGTGTTGAAAAATCCATGTTTTCCAATTCCCCCCACCACCGCGGGCGCCGCCATCTTGGAAAAACCGCTCAATTTTTGGACTTTTCCCTGTTTTTACAAAATATCTCCTAAATTATTGGTCTGACAAAAAAACTCGTCTGCACTTTTATTAAACTAGAAAACATTGTCTACAATTTGAGACAAAAATGAAATTTGTAGCTCTTATACTTCCCGAGATAGACCTCTTTGAAGTTTGAGAATTTTTCTCGAAAATGTAAAAATTACAGATTTTTGGTCATTGATTGCTTGATAGCAAGTAAATGGTGAATCCTACACTAAAATTTGACATAACAATTATAGTAGTGGTAAATAGCTCAAGTTTAAGACCAAGCTTATTCTTCTAGCTCGTTTAGACTAAAAGATACATTCTTTTGAATATTTGTGTAGTTTTTTAGGAAAACACGTGATAACTTTATACTGACAAAATCAATGTATTTATTA
>BGPR01002122.1:149758-186669 GCA_013235015.1 Araneus ventricosus
ACATACACTTGCATCATTTTTATAGTTTAGGAATCTGTTTAGTTTTAACTACCGACCAAAAAGTTTAGGGTGTTCTGTGTTTCAAAGCTAAAGTAAAGTTAAAAGATACCGTAACATTCTTGCATCAATTAAGGACTAAAAGTGTTTCCATTCCTTCTGCCAATAATTTGTATCATTTTTATAGTTTTGGAATGTGTTTAGTTTCTACTACCGACCAAAAAAAGTTTGGGGTGTTCTATGTTTCAAAGCTAAAGTAAAAAATAAAAAAGACAATGTAACATTCTGCATCAATTAAGGACTAAAAACCAAAAGTGTTTCCATTCTTCTATACAATTTGTGAATTATTTTTTTATAGCTTAGAATCTTAGTTTATTTTAACTACCGACCAAAAAGTTTAGGGTACCTGTGTTCAAAGCTAAAGTAAAAAGTTAAAAAGACAATGTAACATCTCTGCATCAATTAAGGACTAAAATCAAAAGTGTTTCCATTCTTCTGCATAATTCCCATCATTTTATAGTTTTGAAATGGTTTAGTCTCTCTACCGACCAAAAGTTTAGTGTTCTATGTTTCTAAAAGCTAAAGTAAAAATACAAAAAAAGACAATGTGTGAACATTCTGCATCAATTAAGGACTGGTAACCAAAAAGTGTTTCCATTCTTTTCATGCTAATTTGCACTTACCTTTATAGTTTAGAATCTGTTTAGTTTTAACTACCGACCCAAAAAAAGTTTAGGGTGTTCTAGGTTTCAAAGCTAAAGTAAAAAGAAAAGACAATAACATTCTGCATCAATTAAGGACTAAAATCAAAAAGTGTTTCCATTCTTTCTACAATAATTTAACATTATTTTATAGTTTTGAATGTGTTTAGTTTTCTACTCACTGACCAAAAAAGTTTGGGGTGTTCCTGAGGTTTCAAAGCTAAAGTAAAAAATAAAAAGACAATGTAATGAGCCTCTGCATCAATTAAGGACTAAAAACCAAAAGTGTTTCCATTCTTCTATACACTTGCATCATTTTTATAGTTTAGAATCTGTTTATTTTGTCCACTGACCAAAAAAAGTTTAGGGTGTTCTGTGCTCTGTAAAGCTAAAGTAAAAGTTAAAAAAGACAATGTAACATTTCCGCACTAATTACATCAAAATCAAAGTGTTTCATTCTAATATTTTCATTAATTTGTATCGTTTTATAGTTTTGAATGTGTTTAGTTTCTACTACCGAATTAAAAAAAAAGTTTTAGTGTTCTATGTTTTAAAGCTAAAGTAAAATAAAAGATTAATGTAAATATCTTGCATCAATTATGAATTAAAAACCAAAAAGGTTTCAGTAATTTATAACTTGTATCATTTTTTAGTTTAGAATCTGTTTAGTTTTAACTACCGACCAAAAGTTTAGGTGTTCTGTGTTTCAAAGCCAAAGTAAAAAGTTAAAAAAGACAATGTGTAACATTCTGCATCAATTAAGGAATGACTAAAATCGTGCTTCCATTCTTTCTACACAATTGTATCATTTTTATAGTTTAGAATCTGTTTAGTTTTTACTGATGACAAACATTTTTAGAACGTTCAATGTCTCGAGGAAAGTAAAAAATTACACTTAATCACATTAATGTAAAAAAAAATTCAAGAAAAATTCGACGCCTTTTGGTAAAGATTGATCTGATACGCTAGTTTGGATTATTCATAAAGTATAAACTAAAAAAAAATTGTTTCTCAAGATGGAAAAATGCAAATTATAGAAAAGTAAAAGAATGTTCTTCTTTCCTTCATTTTTATAAAGAAGAATTTATTTTTGTTTTGTTTCTTTGTAAAAAGGATTTTTTGTTTTGCACAAAGTATGGAAGCAAGTATGTTTTAATTTAAAAAAATTCTTAAATCTTATAAGAATAAAATTTTCTTCTTAATAAGTTCTTTCGTAATTCATCTTCTGTGAATCAGGAATTAAATAGAGATAAAGTCAGAGGAAAGTCTAAGACTTTTTAAATTGATCTTTTATTCTTAAAAAGTCCGTTCTTTGGTAATGTTAAAAATATTTTAAAGTATATTTATGAATAAATGCACAAACTTCACACGATATTAAACAAAATTCTTCCAATAATCTGTTAATATTAAATCAATGAAAGCATGTTTTAGATTCTTTCAGAAGTCTTCATTATCTTTGTAGTGTATTTAATATAATTTTAAATTTTCTTCTAATATACTTCTCGTAATTATGAAAACTTTAAAATGTTAGGAATGCATCTGATTTGAACTTCATTAAAGATGATAAAATTTAACATCATCTAAATGCAGACTCCGAATTAACAAATTTCCACAGAACCCATTCAAATATTTTTGCTGCTGTTTTGACATTTCCCTGTTGATACTCTCGCACAGGAACCAAAAAATAATCATGGAAATAGGTAAAAAGAAACACTTCTTCGCCTCATAAATAAATCAGATGTTTAACAACTGTAAAGCCGATTTATCTCTGTAAGCTAGCAGGAATTCTTCTGACAATGAATTTGAGGAATCTTCTTCTATTTTATATAGTAGTTATACGTATAAGTGAGAGATTGCTTTATCCAAGAATTTGCACCTCCTTATCATAATTACATTGGTTTAAATTCATTTTATAATTTTATTGGATTAAAGAAGAAAAAAAGATTTAACGATTGTGAAGAACTTCGGTTCAATTAAAACGGGACTAAGGTGATAACGTCCGCTGTAACGATGCTAGTAAATACGTTATGTTACCAGTGAAACGAATTAATGAAGTAAATGAAACGAGGAATTCCAGCAACTATACTTGTCCTCATATAGCTGTTCAATTTATTTGTAATTAAAAATAAGAAATGTTGAAAGAATTTTGCATTATACAAATAAGGAATATTTCAATGAAATTGTCATTTCATTGCCTATTAAATACCAACAGAGATGTCTATGGAGCAAAAGATTAGTTTGACTATTCTGTGTTATTATTAATAGAACACAACTTATAAAATCTAGTAATTACAAGTATACTTTTTCGCTTTTGTTTTAATCAAATAAGAGTAAAAATATCCTATAAGTTGAAATTTTCAAACTGAAATAGCACGTGACTCTCAAATGTGGTAAAATAAAGAAAATAACGCGTTATTCGTTAGAATTATTTAAAGAATTAATAACTGCTGTTACAGCCTTAACCTGGAAAGCATAAAAAAAATGCATACGTCAAGTCTTTATTCATTTGAATCTTCAACATCGACCGACTGAAATTGAGTACTAATACAAATTTAATTTTGCATCCCCATGAGCGCAGGGTGAATAGTAATTCTGTTAACCCTAAATACAGATTATACATGTTACAGGCTTAGCGTAAGAAATTAATGCTCCAAATGTAGAAAGAATAACCAAATAGACTTCATTATAAGTTAAGCTGGATTTGGGCTTAGACATCGTATACATACGAGCACTTCTAGAATTGAAAAGTAAAAAATTATATAACATCAAATTTGTTCAGCATGTATAGCTTAAGTCATAATCGTAAGGAAAAAGCTACAAATTGAAATTTTATTAAATATAGGGTTAAATTTTATGTTCACAGGTTCTATGAATATTTCACCTATTTATGCAAGAAAGTTCAAAATATATCGAATGAAATAAGCAAATTCAGTAATAACATCGGTACGAGTAAGGAAACCGGTTGCTTAAGTCTTGTACCACCCATGCGTCATAAGTCATCCTTTGAAGCTAAATGAGCTAAAAATACCCTTACTCTGTTTTATTATTTGAGTAACTTCTCGGTCTTGAGTTAATCCCCTGCAACTCCTTTGTTTTCAAATTCATAATGTTTATTTAGTTCTACAAGGTTGCTCGCAGTCTTCGGTTTAGAATATTTATACTTTCGTGAAACCCATATCACGATTGGGTAATTTTAATAAAAACTGCCATATATCTCTAGTCTGCATTATCGTTACGTTTTCTTTACGTTTACGGACCGTGCATAAAATGTGAAAAAGCATGTTAACGTTAAATTTAAAACAATACTCTTTCTATAAATGATATATAGTATTTAGATGTACAAGATATCCCTACGATTTACCAGGTACTACTTAAGCAACGCCACGTGAAATATTTTAACCAGCTTACGTGACCCGATGCTAATTGCACGGGTTGGCCCTGAATAATGCGTTTGGCTCCCTTACCTGGAGAGAGAAAGGAGGCCTGCACATGTCCAACATTCTTCTCCCAACAAATAAGGAGAAAAGAGTTGCAACGTTCCGTCCGCGTAAAGGCTTTCCAAATATACTTAAAAAAATGCAAAATAATCTTTATTTTGTAAAATTACTACACCGAAATGATTATTTACTGACTTAGTAATTTAAGGAATGAGATAAACCCAGCGTTGATCGAAATCCCTGCATTTTTCATATGCCCGCCTCCAGTTTGTATATACATGAAGCCAAAAGATGCAATTATGAAACTAAAAGTGAAACCTCATAGAAAACAAATAGTTTTAGTAAAACCCATATGAGCTGATTTGAATACTCCCCTGTTTCTTTTATATCAATTCACTAAACCCACACAAACTCTATCCACATTGACTTGTTGCATTGTTCAGGGTTTTCCATATTGCACAATACATTTTTTTTATTTCTGTCACACCATTTTTTTATTGCTGTTGTAACAATGTTCCTTAAAGTAAACGCTTCCAACAATAAAATAAATTTTGAAATTGTGCTTGCAAATAATGAAAAAAGTATTGTTATAGTATCCGAAACAATGAAAGCATTGCTGTCAATTAGTTTTTGAATTAATATCTTTTCACTAATTAAAATTTCGGAATATAATGGCTGAAACGGCTTCCCTCGGATTATTCCCCATCTTACATCTCTTCATGCTTCTCCGTTCGGCGGTTCTCGTGAAGGATAGAAGGACATACATACATACATACATACATACATACATACATACATACATTATTGTACATACATACATACGTTTGTTTACCTTCGAATTTTAAAGTAGACATTTAAAAAGAATGAATCGAACCAGAAGCCCAATTATTCAAATAGCAGCAGAATGACACCTTTAAGAAATAACATTTTATTTATAATGTTCATCGCTCTACGTCTTACGAAATATGTATGAAAACATAGAAAACAACCGAAATCATTCTTCCTTCGACGTTGGAGCTTGTAACGCATCAAGCCTTTAATTCGGGCCTAACGGAATAAACATCGCCGCATGTTGTAGGTAGATCGCATTGCCGTCAGCTCTACTGATTCGGCGAAACAAAGCTCGAATGGTATAGGTACGGCTTAGGCTGTGGTACGACTGGTGACCGACCTATTTATATCAAATTTTAAAAGGAAAAGTTTCATTACATAATGATACTTATTACAAATAAAGTCATCGTAAAGTTTAGTCTTAAAGGAAATCGACTGTAAAAAAAAAATGCTTTAATCTTTTTCAGGGCTCTATAATATTTATTATGTTGTCTCCTACATATGTCCATTTTAACGGCTTGCAAATTTTCTATGAGGTAAAGAATTTTGTTCTTGCTATAATTGTCGAACTAACCATAATAATATATCAAGCAATGATCGAGGTTTAGATCTTTGCGTGCAGCAACTTCTCAGCTACAAAAATGAAAGAAATATAGGATAAAGTCTTTAAAAAATAATTAATTAATTTGATTTTAGGGCAAAGAGGAATTTTGAAAGAGGATGTAAACAAATAAACAAATGAAATAAAACAACAGGCTTCTTGAGTAATCATTAACAGTACTTTTTGATCCTCAGAAATGTGATAGTTTTCTTAAAAAAATTTAACACTCACATGAGATCATGAAACACATTTATATTTGTGTTTAGTCCCCAAGAGGGAGGGCACACGAGAACGCAAGATGAGAAGTCTTCGATAAGACAGCTGTTTCTCGCTCACTCTATAGAAAGTACCAATATTGTTGTGGCTTGCATAGGGCCACCCTTTTAAATACGGGGTGTACCCCTTCGAGAGAGGTTTTGTGCCTTGACCGATGATTTTCATTAGGTAAAGAGGCCACATTTCGTAGTTACTATCACGGTGACTGTCATTCAGTGCCTGGAGGCGAGGCCGATCGGGGATACCTTCAGGGTTGCATTACAATTTATTGGTCAGACGATGTGACAATTCGTGTTAATAAAGTCATTGATATTGTAATTGGATTTAAAATTTCAGGCAAAAAAAATTGTTGCAATAGCAGTTTCCTTCTTAATTTATCACCTATACTTATAACAATAATATTATTAAATTATTATCAATTATTATTTGTTTTAGTTAAAATAATATTCCCTTCTAACTCATGAAAAAAATCTAAGACTAAAATAAACTGATTATTGTCTATTAGCATTCTGTGTCTATTTTAGGAAATAGTTTTTCTTCCAACATACTATTCAAATCTCTTGATTCTGAGATGTTGTCTTAAAATAATATATTTTTTAAATATTAAAAATGCACTAGTACACTCCTTTGTTCTCATTCTTTATTCATTTACTTAACGTTTGTTTTCAGTACCTTTGGAAAATAGAATTCTACGGGAAAAGAGAATCAAATTAGCTTTGATTTAGGAATGTCTCATTCTTCTCCTCGGCAAACTATTTCTACTACGTGTTTTCCTTTGCTTCATTAAAAATGAATTGATGCGAAAGCAGTTCTTTCCGTACTTGAAACCTGAAGGAAAGAGAAGAAAATCCTCTACATGTTTGGATTAACCTATTTAATTCATTTTACGAATGCCTGAGGCTGTGAAAAATCTTCCAAAATGTGAACGATCAATGCTTTCTTTACCTGAGTTCATTTATCTAAATGAGAAATAGCCGTGGCTTTGAAGCGATAGTTCAAGTGACACCCTTCATTCTGCCAAATTGTGGTGCTGTCCACTAGTACGTCGGAAATGGTCAAGCATTTTGCCTTCTTTCGGTGAAAGGTAAAATGCTTTCGCACAGAAATCTGGGAAAAAGTGACAAAAGTGTGTGATAAAAGAAAATCAGATCGATAATTGAAAACAGTTAACTGAAAAAATGCTTAGAAAGTTATTGTTGAGCCTAGACGCAACTCATCGATCTATCCTTTAGTTTTTCTTGTTTAATTATATAACAAGGGCATCTCATCTCTTTTGCTAACATTTAAAATCATTTAAGACATTTGCTCTTATCTTTAATTTAATCATATATAGGTTTCCTAATTTAATTTGCGTACTTGGAGCTTTCTCAATTTAATTTACACATAAGCAGCTCCTAATATGTAAATGCTAGCTTGATGTAATTTGTAATGCTCTGATCTTACGTGTAGAGAAAGTAAAGCCTTGAGGATTTGTTAGTGAAAAAAAATACAACACAAAAAAAAATTCGAAATTGCAAATTTGATTTATCCATGTTCAATCTCTGAACTCGATTTTACAAAATCGGGAAATACCATTTAACTTTGATAACCTGAATGTTTTATTTTAGAATATAATCTAATGATATGAAATCTGTGCTAACTTTAATTCTATCATGCATTTTCATAACTGTTCATATAAATCCATTTCTTATACTCTCAGCATAATAATGATTCATCATACAGATGAATATTTGGTAATGATTCTCATCCATAAGCTGAGGACTATTTTTCACAAATAAAAGCTTAGCCAATTGAAGTATATAAATCTAAATGTAGTTAATTATTCATCATATTTCCATAATCGTTGCTTAATAATAAAATCTCTTATATTTAGAGCATCAAAATGAGGATAAGATATGTGTTTATGTGGTACTTGATCAACCAGGACTAATGCAGATACTATTTATTCCATAAAAAAGAGCATTAAGCATATTGAAATTATTGCTTATGTAAGTTCAATATTTTCGATATATTTCTCCTATTTACTATTACAGACACAAATAAAAAAATTTTATAGCAAAAATAAAATAATGAGGAATCTCCTACTTACTGTGAGATGAAATAATGTCTGGTACTGTGATTCATCAAATCAGCACTGAATGCCTGATATGTGACTCTGCTTTTCATCTCACTAAAATTTAAAAAAAGGAGCATTAAAACTACATTAGAAAGCAGTTTTATAATAAAATGTGAGTAAAAAATGTAAACGTAAAATATTTTATTTATCCTATCATATTTTGTTCCATATTTAGTCATAACTCGTACATGACCAATTCAAAATAAATTAAAATGTCTTTCTTTATATCTCTGGCAAGAGCAATGCAAATAATTAGAAATTCAAGTAATTAATACTCAGACGAAATAATGTCGGCGCTTATTATTCTCAAATCATGTGTTAAATATTGAGATGTGTTCGAGTTCTATTGCATTGCAATTGTTTCAAACATTATTAATAGTCAGAACAGCATTTTTACAAATGCTTGGTAAAATATAAATTTGAAAATATTTAATTTATGACATCTCATCTCTCCATATTATTTTACTCTTGATTAGCAGAACAGCATTAGTTGCTCCATTGTTCATAATTTTTATGCAATGACTCAGAAAATGTTAATTTATTACAGGTACATGGCAAAAATATTTTCATATAAGTATTTTGATTTACCTTGTCAAATGTATAAGCCATTGATTTAATGTGGGTTTATTAATATCTAGCAGTAAAACAAGAATATTTTGTAGATGATGATGGTCTTTCATTGATTTTAAAGTATTAATTAAACAAACGATAAATCTTAAGTGTGATTATAGAAATATGAGGGAGAGAAAAACACTGGATGTAAGAAAATAATATTTCTCAAATTCCACCTAACTTTATGCAGGGCATAAAAATATACAGTGATGACTTCTTTTCAATATTTTATTTAGATAAAAATTGCTGGTGGCCATGAACTTATATAGATAAATTAGTTACTTCTAAGTAGTAATTACTTCTTCTAAGTAGTACTTATTTTAGCAATTTAAATAGCGTATAATGATCTTATAAATTGAACCTAATTCTGAAAATACTAAGCAATAACATTGATTAGTCGACATTAGGAGATGCCAAGACAAAGATCTCTCAACTATTATTAAAAAATCTCATTACTTGTATTCTTTGAACAAAAGTGAACTTCAGTAATTAGGTGCCTTTAGAAACTTTATTGAACAGGTGTATTTACACTACTTTCTATTAACGAAGCGGATAATAAGAGGGGAAATTGACTTAAGTGATAAGAGAAAAGATAAGGCTGACTTTAATGGTTTCGTGAATATTTTCCTCCATGACTGTTTTCAACAAAATTCTTTCAATAATTATCAAAGAAATCAAGTGCAATCTCTATGTATAATTTTGAACACTTGTGTTTTGGTTAATAAAAAGCAAAATATCTGTAATGCTTAAATAATGAACAAAAACCGCAAATATAAAGATTCACTCGACTGTTGATTAGTTAAATATTCGCTTAAATTTTGATCTTTCATTTTTTAAGGAAGTCTATTAGTTTTACATACTAATACACTAATCTTTGAAGGAAAATAATTTAAATTGGTGTAAGACCACGAATTTAAATAACAGTTTATTTTCTCATCCAAATTTTTAATGAAATCATAAATCATGACATTAATTTAAATTTTTACCATAACTGATTTTTATTAACGTATTAACATGCTGTGAAAGTGAAATAATTTAAGAAATGCAGGCATTTCGTGAAATGTTGTCATAAAATTAAAAATCTCAGATTTTACATATAATGGTTGAAAATTAGAAAAAATATTTTTTTATTCTGAAACACTTCCCCGTTAGTGTGTGGGGGGGGGGTAATTGTTCCAGAATTCCCCGAAACCAGTGGTAAAACAACTCACATTTTAATCAATCTATTCATAAGAATAGTTTAACAGTTATAAAATTTTCAGCACATTCCCTTCCAACTCCCAGAGGGAACAAATTTGGTTTTAAATAATCCAGGTAATAAAATAAATCTGCTGCTGACTGTAAAAAAGTATTTGTGGGTATTATGTAAACCTATTTCAGGAAATAGGAAGAAAATGATTGACTAAATATTGAAAACATTTAAGCTAGCTCACGGTATGTTTTTCAGAGGAAATATCAAATGTGAAAAGATAATAGTGATTTGTAAGAAAATATGGTACGTACCGTTTCAAACAAGGCTAGTAAAAGTATCTTTTATGTCCATATTTTTTCAGTATCATTATGAGACATAATGATTCGTGGAACTGTTTTTTTGTTGTAGTTTTAACGTATCCCTGTGGAACAAATATTCATTTTGTGGAACCTCTTGAACCCAGCCAAGACATTGAATGAATGCGTCTGATAGTCGAATATTTTTTTATATATTTTTTTTGTCGGTGAAAGACGTTTTATTGTAAACTTGGTTTCTGTACTAAAATGTATTTGTCTGCATTTTAACAAATGTCAAGGAATCAATGGAGTGCCATACGTGAGTGGAGTTCTAGAATTTTTACGCAATGAAAGACTTCGAATTGATAAACATTATGTGAACTCGCGTTATTCTATGTCATTTGAATGAGGTTTTAAATCAGATTTTGACAAGGTTGAGAATTATTTCCATTTTATATCATGAAAAATCTAAAGAAAAAAAGACTATAAACGAATACTACTTTTAAAAATTCATTTATTTATTACCAATTTTTTCTTTTTTTTTTAATCTGATGCGTCTTGCGTATGCTTTATAAAAGAATCCGAATGGTTGTATTGTGCCTTATCACTTGCTCACATGTTAACACCAATTTAGCGATTAATTATTTGCTTTAAAATAAATCTCTTGGAAACATGTATTTTCATTGTCTCTTAACTGAATGGTCTATGTTTAAGTGGAATCTCTCTACAGCTTTAATTTGAAAAGTGATACATAAATGTAACATCAAAGAAAAAAAATAGCAAAACCTAATAGAAATAAACCTAAAAGAATAGTAAACCCGTATATATATATAATATCTGATTTTAGGAGAAATTACGAATCAAACAGTTTAAATCTCATTTCCGTTTTTCCATGATATCTCTGTAGTTCATATAGACTCAATAACTTTGATTTTCTACAATTGACTGAACATTTGAAATTGTTATATGTTTGACAAGATAAAAAAGCAATCCTCCCGATTTTTCAGATACCAAACTAAGGAAACAGATAATGCTTTTAGGTAGATCTTATAGGAACTCTACCTATTGCAATGGTTCTCATAACGCGACTTTCGGAAAATTTCTGCAGATCTTCACCGATCATGACCCCTAGAACCAAAACCACACTTCGTTAAAAGTTTATATATATATATATATATTATAGTTTTTCCCATGTTATCTTGTGAACACGATAACTGAGTAATTTTGATGTAAATCTTAACCAGCTTGGGATATGTTGTAAATATAGTGAAAATCTCATGAGTTCGTAGATGGGCTATCCAGCTGCATAGGGGTGGAAATGGTAGGGTGAAATTTATCTTCCCATAATTCCTTTACATTCAAAAATAGAAAGAAAATTCAAATTAGGCGATAGGTTGCCTTATCAAAACGAACAATATTTCTTTAAACTTTTCGATAGCTACAATCTTAGAAGTTATGAGCTGAAAAGTGATTTTCCACTCTTCCCTTTCTCTTCCCCCAACTTAAATACGTTTTAACCTATGCACAGTATAGTCCAGTCAAATTGTCATAAATGGTTCATTAATTAGGGTAGTTCCGATTTTTTGATATGTTGTATGTGTGGTACAGTGTTGAAAAATCCAGTTTTCCATCCCCCACCACCGCGGGCCGCCATCTTGAAAAACGCTCAATTTTTGGACTTTTCCCTGTTTTACAAAATATCTCCAAAGTATTGGTCTGACAAAAAAACTCGTTCCTTTTATTGAACTAGAGAACATTGTCTACAATTTGAGACGAAAATGAAATTTGTAGCTCTAATACTCCCAAGATAGACCTCTTGAAGTTTGAGATTTTTCTCGAAAATGTAAAAATTACAGATTTTTGGTCAGTGATTGCTTGATAGCAAGTAAATGGTGAATCCTACACTAAAATTTGACATAACAATTATAGTAGAGGTAAAAGCTCAAGTTAAGACCAAGTTATTCTTCTAGCAGCTCGTTTTAGACAAAAGATACAATCTTTGAATATTTGTGTAGTTTTTTGGGAAAACACGTGATAACTTTATACTGACAAAATCAATGTATTTATTAAAAAACAAAAAGGTTCATAGATTGTTAAGTTTGTATATCACATATATTCAGTGGAGTTCATACCTGATGGACTCTTGGAATGATACATCTCCAAAACATTTGTTTTGAAATTGAAAAATTCTGTGATGTAAAATTAACATCATCAGAACATGTTGACACGAGGCCTTCTCGAATAGCCGGATAGTGAAGATGCATCAAAGCTCTCTTCAGTGGCTTTCTCGAACACAATCCATTCCCTAAAATTGATGTGATATGTCAATAGATTTAGGAATTGTGGGAGTGTAGAAGTAAACTGCCATTTGTCAGAAGAGATTGGGAGATATGATTTCAAAATGATGAAAAATTCGAAAATGTGAAATTCAAACGGAAGGGCAAAGTAAGTGACACTTGCTTCTATTAACAGTTTCGTCAAAATTGTAACATCAGCATTGTTGTGGATCCCCTATATACTTTTCACGGTTATGCATGCAAAGCAGTCGATAACGATTTAAAAGCATTTTTCAAATTCGAGCTGTCACCTTTCTCCTATCTTGTTATTCACACTAGAAAGGATGCGTAAGGGAACAAAATCTTCATTTATACATCATTCTCGCCCATTACAGAGGATGTAAAACCTGAAGGATCCCAGTATGTAGTGGTTGATGGTGGTCATTTACTGAAAAATTGTGGCGACAACAAGCCACATTTGGAGTAATAGCTGATGATATGTTCAATACTTGAATAATAAAATACGGTCAAGATATAGCTGTAATTTTTGATGGTTTCCCTGATGATGACAAAAAGAGCACAAAAATTTGTATGACTTTGACGGGCAGCCCATTTTCTCCTGATGTAATGTTTCATGGAGAAACAGTGTTACAATATACAAAGAAAAGCTCCTTGCAAATATGTAATAAGAAACGTTTTATCGAACTGCTCAAGAAGGCTTTGCAAAAAGCTAATATATCTGCGTGTGGCGGCAGTTGAAGATGCTGACCTCACGATTGTGAACACTGCCATTTTTGTTGCTTCTTCAATGACTACGTGCGTGTAGTTGGTGAGGACATTGACCTTCTAGTTCTCCTAACTGCACTGGCATCTACACACAGTAATGTTTTTTTCCCAAAAGTGGGGAAGAGGGAAAACGCCAGATAGTTATTACTCAACCACATCATTTAATCATAAATTCTCGAATGAACTTTTGTTTATTTATGCTGTCAGTGTAGGATATCACATCAGCACTGTTTGGCCAAGGTATAAACAAATTTATTAGTTTATTTTGAAATATGAAAAACTTTTGAATAGAGCAGCAACATTTCTTAATCCTCACAAACAACAGAGCAAGTAACAGAAAAGGGGAAATGTTCTTGTTGTTTGTATGGGGAGATCCAGCAACTCAAAACCTTGATGAACTATGGAAACACTCATTTACAAAGCTGCAGCTAAAACTAAATTTAACCTCGCTGATTGCCACCAACTACCGATGCTGCCCAACTGCATCCCATGAGAGTTCCACCATGTGCAAAAACATGTTGTTAAACGAAAAAGATCCCTTGAAATGGGGCTGGATGCACACCCATCGCTTCCTTCCCTAAGAAATCAGAGAAGAGATCCAGCACCAGAGTCCCTCCTTCAATGCATTTCCTGTACTTGCAAAAAGGTTGCACGAATGCATGTGGATGCGGAACGAGGTCTGCATTGTTCTTTACTATGCAAACATTGCATTGGACAGTCTTGCGAAAATCCTAATGCCAGTCATTTCAGACAACGAGTCTGATGAGGGAGATGCTCCAGCACCAATTCACATGGTTGATGAACAATTGGAGTGTGAAGACATTGAATTGTGTGATGTGTAATCTGTTACTATGCGGAATGGGAGCCAAAAACAACGAGGGACACAGCATGGCCCTTCAAAAAGGTATGAAAGAAAGTTGTGGTTCAGCAGACATTTTTTTTTTTCATGAAATTTGTGTGGTGTATAATTTATTTATAATTATTTATTTACTTACATATTTTATTGATATATAATTCACAGAACTACTGAATATATGTGATATACAAACTTAACAATCTATGAACCTTTTGTTTTTATCTGATAATAAAACTCGCTTTTTCTTTTATACATGGCTATAACATAAATAGGAAAAAAGAATGTCCCGTGAGGTATCTGTTACACGACCAAGCCCAAAATCAGCCTGTTAACTAAAACAAAGCAGAAAATGAAAGAAATATTCCTTGTAAGAAAATGAGGGCCGAAAAAAGTGTTCTTCGCTAAATATTAAAGGAACATTTTCTTTTTCCCCGAGCTCCCTTTTTCATTAGGCAAGTTTAACTGCTTGCATGTAATATTGAAATTGATTAGTTGCTGTCATGAGGAATAAACTCCAATGCTGTCGTTGCTTTTTTTCCCCTTGCACGATAATTTGCATTTTTTTCGTTTTTGGTTCTTTCATTAATTAAAGTTGATTTTGCTCATGACAGGAATAATGCGCTATTATGAACGGATGGAAGGGCATTGCTCCTTTAGAGTAATTTTCAGATCAGCCATGCGCAGCAATCATATTCAATGGCACTAGAAATTCATTTAATGGATTTGCTACAAAACAAAAAGACTGAAATGCACGGAATATATCTACGGTTGAAATATGTCTGCTTTTTTTTCTATGAGCGTATTATTTATTCTCTTATGAATTAGGGGTGCGAAAAATCTACCGGTTTTAACCAAAAACAGGTTTTTTGGTTTCGGTTAACCGGTTTTTTTCGTTATTTTTGTCCCGGTTGTAACCGGTGTTTTTTTTTAAGCCAATAACCGGATTAAAAAACTGGATCGGAAGATACGCTCAATTTTAGGTTCAATTAGACTAAAATTTACCAAGTTATGAAGTTCGGAGTTTCATCATCTTAGGCCAGAGGTTCCTAGCCCGTGGCACGCGTACCCTGGGGTACGCAAAGGACTAGTTGAGGGTACGCCAAATCAAAGTTGGTAATAACGGAGACAAGAAAACATAAGTTTGTAGAGGGACGAGACTCATGTTTATATGGAATGCCGCTGTTGACGAATAAATTCAATTTCAGGAACCATTTTAATTAGATGGCTAAGTTCCTCCACACAGTACATTAAAAGGTACAAGACGTAAGGCAGAGAACAACAACACAACACAAGTACACAGAAGAAGAAGAGAGAGAGAGGCATCATGGGAAAAACCCGGATGGCTCTAGTAGCGCCACCTACCATAAAAAGGAGAAGGCAGTGAAATGTAACCGCTAAAAGTTGTTTTAAAAAGTTACATAGTTTTGTGTCACCAGGTTAATACTTGCTATTTAATAACCAAACCACTTGAAAAGTTTATTATTACAGAGTGTAATTTTTAGTCATCCTTATAAATTAATGCAAAATTATGACAGTACTGATTTCATTTGTGTTCGCGTCGAGCTAATACTATTGCAAAATGCAATAAAATGTAAAATAAAAAATAATTCCAGCAAATGTTAGTAATACCAATCAATTGACTCTTGAGCTACAACGTTATTGATAAAAACTTCTTTGCATAGATGGATGGTTGGTGGGTATGGATGATATGACATAATTTACAGACATCCACCTCTGTCCTCGTGAACTTGCACATTGGCAAAATGAACTGGATGATATGACAGTGGGGGGGGGCGAAAATATAAGGATTAATCAAGGGGTACGCGAGGGAATAAAGGTTTGGAACCCCTGTCTTAGGCCAATCAACGATAACCGCTTCCTCGAAGCGTCTGTTGGTTGGCGGGTTACTGAAAGTATCTTTATGAACATATAAATATTGGCCAATGGATTTATTTCCTGTGAAAACAATATCAATAAAGAATTTTGTCTACGAACGACGTTTGTATTTTTATAAAAGAAACCCGAAAACCAGTTATTTCAAAAACTGGTTATTTTCAGCGGTTATAACCGCCAGGTTAAACCGGAGGTGAAAAAAACCGGAATAACCGAAACCGGGTTTTTTCAAAACCCGATTATTTTGAGCAGTTATAACCGCCAGGTTAAACCGGAGGTGAAAAAACCGGAATAACCAAAAACCGGTTATTTCAAAACCCGGTTATTTTGAGCAGTTATAACCGCCAGGTTAAATCGGAGGTGAAAAAAAACGGAATAACCGAAAACCGGTTATTTCAAAACCCGGTTATTTTGAGCGGTTATAATCGCCAGGTTAAACCGGAAGTGAAAAAAAACGGAATAGCCGAAAACCGGTTATTTCAAAACCCGGTTATCTTGAGCGGTTATAACCGCCAAGTTAAACCGGAGGTGAAAAAGACCGGAATAACCGAAAACCGGTTATTTTCGGAATAACCGCCATCCCTAGTATGAAGCCACCGTTTGTTTCTTTAATTACATTTTATAAAAAAATTTATATTAAAGCTTATTAAAATTTTTAATTTGGCATATTTATTCACCTGGTGCAATAAAACCATTTGGTTTATTTTTTCCCCTAAGTATTAATACGTTAGGTTTATTCTAAAAAAATATAACGGAGCAAAATTGCTTATGCTTTGTTTAGGCTTTCTTAGTTTTTATTCTATCCATGCTTTTATCAGTATGATCAGGTACCTGTTCTCTACTTAATAATCATGTTTGCGCAATTTGAATATTTTATTCTGATTATAAAAGAAATAGGGTGTAGCAATAAATAGATATTATGTGGCAGTTTTATTGTTAAAATTACGGAATATAAAATGGAGTTGAATATTAAGTTCTGAAATGTGTAGAGAAATCTATGAAGTATGAAGGAAAAATTCTCATATATTTGCTCCTGGGTTTCATCTTATTTCACCAACAATCGTAAATTATATTGATATTAAGAGACACTATTATTCAGAAAAGAATATTTGAAATTGTGATAATCTATTTGCGACAGAACTGCTTCTGATTAAGAAGCAGTTTCAGCAGATATTTTATGAATTTACATAAAAGTCAATATGAATGTTAATTCTGTTTCATATTTCGAGTATTATTTTATTATAATAGACGTGATCTTTCATTCTCATATTTTAAGTTCCTTCTGATGTGCTTTGCTAAGTTATTTTGAATGTGGATATACTTTTAATGTAAAGAAAAATGTCGAGTTTTATGTCAAGAAAAATTAGATGGAATTATAATGATGCTGATGATTTGATGGCGAATATGAAAAATAGCTCATCTAGGAATTTAAAATAACACCTGAATAACTCGATCAATTAGAACTTAAAGGCATTTTGCTGAAAAATATAAGTTGTATTCTAGCTTTAGACACTGAAGTTAAATGGAAACTATAATAAAACTTTGAAATTGTTAACGAGTAGAATAGTTAATTTAGGAACCGAATTGGTATGAATCCAAGTTTTACTGTTTATTTTGAATAATTCCAAGATATTCTTCGTACAGTATTTGTTTACTTATTTTGAGTTCATACGAATGAAACAAGAACTACGTATATCGATGTCTTTTAAATTATATTTTTAGAAAAAACAGCAATGTGTCTACCTCAACTGTAGGTTCCAATCCCAAACTAAGCATTGCAAATCTTATAAATCACAGACAACATCCAAGTTGCAATATTTTTTCCTTTCATCTGTAGACTTTCTCAATTTCTCATTCACATGTATGCCTATCTCAAAAATATTTATTATTTGATAAAGTTGATTACGACATTATACAGGGTTCCTACTTATATCCGTTACACCCCCTTAACATCTAAACGGTGGCAGATTAGGCCATAAATTTGGTGTCTATGTATAGTAAAAAGGCTATGCGCTACTCAATGTGACAACTTACAACGCCATCTATCTGCAAATTTTGGAATTAGCTGTCCTATCTCGTAAACGGTGAAAGATACGAGAACAAAGTTAATTGGAAAGTTGTAGAGCACTTTCGATTTAGTACGAAAAGATACCTTGTGCACATTAATACTCGAAACAAAATGCAAAAAAAGAGCATTTGTTAACCCTATGAGTTCTATTCCGCCTCAAACCGCCTCATTCGACATAGGCCGGACTCAGGCGGTTTCGTGCGCCTGTGTGAATTTTACGTGAGAAAATTAGTTCCTTTCATTGTTGACAATTGATCGCGCAACCGAGGGGGTCGTTCTCCCGGAATTTCTGTAGAGAAAGAAGGAATTCCATTCTAATTTCGTGAATAAAAATTTACTCCAAATTTAATCTCTCTTCTTGAGGCACTTGAATTCTCACTCTAGCCGGGTTCAAAGAGTTAAGTCACGATTTTGAAAATTGTCATGTCATAAAGAGTGGAAGAAAGAAACTGAGACACGGCCTGCCTTCTGGATCATTTATTTATATTGCTCAAAATGCTCTCCTTTAGCCACCATACACATTTGTACTCTGGACTGGATTTCTCGCTCCGCTCGTGTTTCTAGATACCATAGTGTTGAAAATCACAATAAAACATCTGTTCATTTTTTACATTCTGTTTTGAGTATTAATGTTTGAAAGGTATCTTTTCGTACTAAATCGAGAGTGCTCTACAACTTTCTAATTGACGTTTTTCTCGTATCTTTCACCGTTTACGAAATAGGGTCGCTACTCCAAAAATTTGTCGATAGATGGCGTTGTAAGTTGCCTCATCCAGTAGCACATATTATAGGTTTTTTATTATACCTAGACACCAACTTTATGGCCTAAGCTGTCACCGTTTAGAAGTTAAGAGGGATGTAACGGATATAATTAGGAACCCTGTATTTGGATTGCTTCACAATTTTTTCTGCCTTGTGCTCAGATAAAAATCTGGATATTAATCGTATTTAATTCATCCATAGAAAGTATACTGAATAGCACTGCGAAAATATTTCCTCTTTGAAGATAAACTTATTCCACAATGAATTCGTTAGAAAGAGTTATAAATGAACTACTGACATTTTACCGACTTTGATCAAATGTAATAAATCAAAACAATGAGTGTGGCATTATTTTACACATTACTGCATACAATTGTTTAGTACTGATCTTTTATACTGAGAATTCCCGTGAATGTAATCATATCAAGTTCTAACTTGGAATAAAATGTATTAAATCTTAAAATATTACTTAAATGATTAATGAAATAAGGCACTTCCATTGACTGTAGGAAGTATTTACAAGTTCTAACTTGGAATAAAATGTATTAAATCTTAAAATATTACTTAAATGATTAATGAAATAAGGCACTTCCATTGACTGTAGGAAGTATTTACAAGTTCAAATTGCTAAGACAGCTCAATTTATGGCATATTACATGCCAATGCTTATTCATATTTTCTATTGGAAAAACAACGAAATTTTCTTTCTTGTGTACTCTTCATATTATATTAGGGCTCTGTCTGATACAGAATTTAAAATGGATTAGTCAAATGATATAACTGCTGTTTAAATTTTAATGAAAATGTTCCCTTCTATTACTTCCATCTTGATTGGCTCTTGTCAAATACTGATAAAGTGAAGAATAATGCTGAACAAAATTGACAAACTGAGGAACATTTGATTAACTTTCTTTTAAAATTTCGCAAGGTCCTGGTGTCTCTGCTATTCATGTCCAGTAGAAAACAAAAATAAACAAATAACCCCATTATTTTATAATTACTAGAGATTCTATTACTTCCTTATATATTATAGTGATGAAGTTAGAAAATAATAACTAATATTATTGCTAATATTTTCGTTGAGTTATACTAACGGCCCGCTTTTAAGCAACACCAGGACAATTTTGGGAAGGATCTCGGAATTATGAACCGCGGTCAGACGACGAGGAAGACACCTGAGCTGGCTCCACCCTTCTGCAACCAGGTTTCGAGTCTGAAGCCTTCCGGAACCGGGGTCGAAACCTTAGCACTAGGTCACCGCGGCTCCTGCTAATATTGTAACTAAGTAATATAAGGTAAATATGAGGGTAAATATGGAGTTTACGATACCCACCAGTTCCTCGCCAATTTTTCTTGGCGTAATTTCATATGCCGTCGCCAAATGCTGTTTTGGATGTGCAGTGCGCTTTTTATTGCTCTCTTGCGCATGAGCCACCTGAAAACGAGAGATTGAGCACGCAATGCCTGCGTCATTTCAGGTGTGTACCGGGAAAATTTTTTAACTTAAAAAAAACATCAGCGGCTTCGCTTTCAGCATAGCAGGAAACTAGTAGCTTCGCTTTTTCATTGAATGTTAGGAATCTAGGTTTTTTTCTAAAATTCTGAAAACTAGAATTTCCACACGCAATGCCTGCGACATTTCAAGCGTGTGCCGGGCAAATTTTTTAACTTAAAAAACATCAGCGGTTTCGCTTTCAGCATACCGGGATAATCGCAGCTTCGCTTATTCATTGAAAAACGAAACACACAAAATAACATACACGGTACTGAACCGATATTCAATCCGAAGAATTCCAAACGAAGTTTTATTCAAATTCGAATTTATCGACCAATTGCATCGAAGAGTTGATCAAAACACTCCAATCGAAACGTGGCACAATATAGCCTGATAAGCAAAGCACCGATGAAAAGATGAATTTAGCGCATGTGCGCTTGTCACTCGTTAAAAACATCTAGACGCATCTAAAGGAAACGTTCTCTCATCGCCGTTCTTGGCGGCAAAGAGTTGGCGATCCTAAACGGAACGAAGTAAGTGGGTACCCTAAACTCCACATAAATCAATATGAAATTCTCGAAATTTCATTACACCATTGAACACTAACTGAAAACGTATAATACGTATAGAGGACCAGTTGATTTGTCGACCGAGAATAAACAAAGACCAAAAACTTTCAAGTATTTTGAAGATCTTATATGAATCACTACATGGCTGCTAAAAAATAGACCGTGAGGCATACATTATTTATTGAATATACTGTTCTGGGAAAAACATTCGATAAATGGATTCGAGATATTCAGGAAGAAAATCAAATGAAGATACTGTCTGATAAAATGTTTCATCTGCATTGTCGGGACGATATCAGAGAATGGTGTGTTTACTTCAATTTCAATAAGAAAAAGCATATCTAATGTTCTTTATGGCAATGAAAATATCGGTTTTTATATTTGCTTTTTCTTTTCCTTCGATAGTATTTTCCTAGTTCTATTTTACTTGGCCTTCATACTATCGTTGTATCAAGCATTTGTTTTGACTAAAAACTTCTATGGTACTTACTTTCTCACCTGTAAAGTAGAGTCTAGCATTCTATCAAATTTATAATTGTTACATGATGTACACAAGATATTTATGTAGCTAACAAATAATTTTTGCCTCAAATTCTGTCTTAAAATATATGGTAATCTATACGATTCATATTTATAACATTTTGGTAATAATATGTAAAAGTTACTTTCAATGGAATGGTATTAATAAAATTCAAGGCTATATAGCTCCATATAACAAGAAATGTTTTAAAAATGCAATAAACAGAAATATGAGCTATTTAAATGGGATATGAATAATAATTGCAAAGAAGTTGATAAAAGGAAACTAAGAAAACCAGCGGGAGTGGCCTCCCCTAAACTTTCTCGTATATTTTTCAAACATTTGTCATTTCTCTTCCCCCTGCGTTGATAAAAAGTTCGAACCAACTGTAACCCAGAATGCAATGACTATCAGAAGGTTTTTCATTGTAGATTATAGTGATAGTAAAATATTGAGGTGAAGAATCATATTCAAAAAGATGCGTATGTATTAAAACTTCGCAATATTTATTTTTTTATCAAACTCTAGCAATGCAAGTTCCGCGTGCGGAGAAGAAAATAGGAAAATAGCTTGCGCATGCGCAGAGATTGCTTCTCGTACTCAAGTAAAACGAGACGCCCTAAATGTTTGCTTCCTTACAAAATCCTGCAGCCAGAATTGGTTTTGGGCAAAGTGCCAAGTTTTCGGAGTGTCCCTTCTTTGCACAGGCATTTCTACCAATACGCATGCGCAAGGAGTTGAACAAGTATGCGATTATACAGACCCACAGACAGTCAGCCCGTTGACGGATTTGGCCCAAAATTTTTTACGGACCTACATCCATGACGATAAAACTGTGTACCAAATTTTATCCATCTAGCTATTCAAGTTTTTGAGTTATGGTGTTCACATGACTTCGGACATACAGACTTCCCTTTGACGGATTTTGTCCAAAATTTGATAGAAACCTATAAATTATGTTTAAAGACCACATACCAAATTTCATCCCCGTAGCTCAAATAGTTTTCGAGTTATCGTGTTCACAGACAGACACACAGGCAGACAGACATAATTCCAAAATTGTGTTTTTCGGATTCAGGGAGGTCTAAAACATGGAGATTCGTCAAAATCTCGAGTTCGAATTTTTTGACGATTACAATACTTTCTTTTTGTATACTTCGTATACGAGAAAGTAAAAATCTTTAGACTGAAAAAAAAGTCATGGGTAGTATAAATGTTTATTTAAAAGCTAAACAAATTTAAAAAATACTGAGTGTTCTAAGCATAGCAAGTACATATTTCTTAGTATACATTGAAAAGTATATCAAGAAAAAATAGAGTCAGACTAACAAGTAACGAAAAACATATTCCTCCAAACAATCCTTGTTTCAAGTGCCTAAACAGAGAAGCATAAAATATGCATATTTCTAAGCAAATTATCCTCAATTTTTTTTCTCAGTTCTCGGGTTTAAATACGTCCACAAGATGATTGCCTTCCTTTTTCAAGAAAACTGTCTTCAAATTTTTTTTCTCATGCTTCGGTAATAAAATACATCCACAAAATGATTGCATTTCTTTTTTCAATAACTTTCAGTTCCATTACTATTTGATTCCAGTTGGTTTTACACGGATACTTTTTTACATATGAAAAAAGTGGAACTTATAAATTAACTTATTCCATAAAGCTTTCCCAGAAAAAGAAATGGATTTTATATCATCTTTCAAATGCCACTGAATGCCGCAAATACGCAAGCACCTTTATCCCCCCCCCCCAATTCAACATTTTTCTCTGCGGGCAGAAACGCGGTAACTCCTATCACGTATCGCACTCATTTCTTTCATAACTTTTGTTAAAATGCAGACTGATGCATTTTTAGTGCCAGACCGGAATGTTTACGATAACAGAATACGTCCTTCAACGACGAAGCATAAAACGTAAAATGCTGCTCTAGTGTCATACGAATTCAGTCCGAAGCTTTGGCAGAATTCCAAGGTTTCTAAAAATTGAGTATGTTCCATAATGATACATAAAAGTAACGACAGAAAAGAACCCACAACTAGTCTTGTTAAAACGGTAAGCCACGTGTTTTGTTGCAAATGCATCATTTTCATCTCCATTTTGCTTTTCTTCCAGTCAAATAACTTCGGTATGTTTGAATAAATGCTTTCTGTTTGATTCATAAAAAAATTCCGTCGTATTTTCTTGGAAAACAACGGATGAAATGAAGAACAGGGAATTGCATTATTTTAATTGCACACAATTTGGAAAACTTTGCATTTAAATCTGAATCCATTGATATTAAAAGGGGATTTCTGCAGTCTTGACCGAAATTATATTTTTATTTTCGTTCTTAATTTGATGAAAGTAGATGCATCATTTGGTTCAAAATGGGACTTCTGCCATTCACATCCACGATGTAGTAAAGAATCAAAGTTTCGGTATGATGTTAGATAGTGGCGGTTCTTCGCACAGGCGCTAGAGGGGCTCACCTCGTCCCTCGAGCCCTAGGGGGATAGCCTCAACATCTATTACACGTATATCACAACACCAATCCGACGGTGAATGTACGACACTGGATAGGGTGAAGGGCCTCGAAATAATTTTGCGCTTGTGACATCATATTGCCAAAAACCGCCACTGATGTTAGAAGGAGATTTTTCTGCAGAAGATTCTTTTCAACATCAATTATTTGTTCTCCGCAATATGTCAAGAGTCCCATTCTAAAATCAAGAGATTCATTTATGCTCTGTGACAGATAGGCGAACAAAATCCTACATGCATTATCTAATGAATTCAGCTTTAGGCTATACGTTGTTAAGGGGGTGCTGTTGGTACTAACATAAGTCGTTGGCAGAGGTTGTCCGGGCAAACCGGGCAACTACTTGTGGCACCGAAGTCCGGGTGGCGCCATAGCGGGAATGTGACCACAAAACATTTTAATAGACTTGAGAAATCTAGTCATATTTTTAAAATTTGTTTCATATATTTTAATTTAAATAAGATTACTATATAGATATATCTGAAGTTACAAAATTCTCACCGTAATATTATTAAGTCATATCATCAGGTAAAACATTCCAAGTAAAAGTTTTTTTGACATTTAGAGTACAGATATTATAGAATTTTAAAAAATACATTGCTTGGGTGTGTGAGGGGGCGACATATTTTGGCTTTGCCCGTTGTTAAATTTAGTTCGGGCCGCTTCTGGTCGTCTGTATAGTTCAAAAAAAGGCCATTTCGAAAGAAAAACGTTTTTAGAAAAGTGCATTTAAAAGTTCCTGATGATTAGAAATATCAGAATTTGATTATTTCTTTCATATTTTGGCATTTTCGTGTTGTTCGCTATCTTTATCTTTGATGTTTATATAATTTTTTTCTGGATTGTGTAGGAATTTGGAAGGAAGGGGACGGTATTCACTTGGTCGCTAAGGTATTTTGAATAAAAAGTCACTGAGTCATTTTTTACTTTCTTGTATATGAAGAGCACAAATAGAAAATATCTTATTTATTTATATAAAAAAACTGCTATTAAAAAAAAATTTTCTGTATTAAAAAAATTGAATAAAACCACAAGTATCTGCCTTTTTTTAAAAATGTTATTGCATTAGTCAATTTTCTTCTCTTATTATTTGTGCGTTAAAGGACAGAAATATAAATACCTCTGTTTATTAATTATCCGTAATGCGCACTTGTTATTGAATTTTAAATGCTCCCATTAGATAAAAAAAATTAGGTTTTCTTCATGAGCGATTCTGAGATTGGTTATCTTACTTTGATTTCATAATATTGACTCGCAATTATTATTGATCTTAACATTTTGCAAATCAACTTGAGTATATGGGAGTTTTGAGCTTATTTAATTAATAATTTATTTAAAATAACAATTAGTAACTGATTAGAAAAGCCAGGGACAGATTTCTCATAGGGCCAACCTAGGCCTTGGCCTAGAGCGACGCCTGCAAGGGGTCGCATATGTAGAAAAATGACAACCAAATACTGACAAATTTTTCAATCTTGTTTTGAAAATACCATATAAAACGATGTTTCTGAAATTTACATACCTGACATTAAATATATTGAACGATATCTTTTTTCCGTCTGCTATGGACCTTACCGTCTGTTGTACTTTTTTTCTTTGAATTGAAATCGATTTGATACGATCTTTCCACTTCAATACCATCTTTTCCTTCAAGTCTATTCACAGACAAAGGCGCGTACGAATAAGTTGTTAATGCTAATGTTGTGTTGTTTCATCAGTAGAGTAATTTTGAATTTAAAATTTAAAGTGGTTTAAAGATTATAAAGATATGTTTCAAACATGAAATATTGTGGATTAACAATTTGAGAGAGGGCGCAGAATATGCTTTGGCCGAGAGCGCAGGATATGTTTTGGCCGAGGGCGCAGGATATGTTTTGACCGAGGGCGCAGAATATGTTTTGACCGAGGGCGCAGGGTACGTTTGGGCCGAGTGCACAGGATGTGTTTTGGACAAGGGTGTAGAAAGGTGTAAATCCTACTCTGAGAAAAGCCATGGTTTCTAAGAAACTATTCAATTTGAGTAAATCCCCTTTTCATGCATAGAATTCTCTTATTTTGCAATTGTCAGTTCTCTCACTGTTTAATTTCGATCATAATTTTAAAGTTATAATTGCAAAACACATTTAGCTTACGAAAATTTATTATATTTAAAATGGTAAATCTAAACTTATCTGAAAGCCCTTTATCATAGTTATAGTAAGCTAAAATTTGCAAAATCTTAGTAAAAATGGATTCCATCTGATTGAACTGAAGGGTTAATAACTATATATAGGGCGAAAACATGATTCAAGTCATCTTAGATTACCAATGACATAAGATAAATTTAAGGGAAAACTTAAATATTTTTGTTCTTATGTTTATCATCAAGCACCATCACTAAATTTTTCTAAAATTTGCTTTTCTCACTTTCCAAAAACACTGCATTACGTAAAATACAAAAATGTTGAAAATATTCCTACTACGTATTTCCCACTCATAATTTAAATCATTTTTTCAGACAGACTGTATTGATGTTATTCCATCTGTCATTAATTAAATGTGTTTCTTAATGTTTTGCATAGTGTTTAGCACAGAAGCAAGTAAAATAATTAAAAATGTAAACAAGCAAAATGAAGGTTCTTTTCTTTTTTTCGAATGAATTAATATAAATATTAAGAAAAGAACTTAAGTGCCAATACTCCTGCTGATATTTTCTCTTTATATATGTACAAAAAAGAATACCGGCGATATTAAAATAACTTGTAAATTTCAATTAACAATTATAAATTTAAAAGAAAAATTTTGCAATGCAGTGGATGAAATGATACAAAAATTAAAGCAACAAATTCATGTATTTTTTTCTTTTATTACTTAAAAAATCCAGAAAATTATACTTTCTGAAGAACACAAGAGACTTACATAAAATCATTTTTGTATTTTTGCACACTTTTTTATGTTTAACTTTCTGAACTGAGTAACCGACTTTTTTCCGTTTCTCATGTTCAGTTAAAAAGCAGATGATTCGTATTTTATATGTATTTGCTTAAACAAACTTGAATAAAGTATTTTTATAATTTCAGATATATAATTACTTACAAAAAAAATCTGTTCATTAACTTGAAAAGCTAATTTTTCCATCTTGAAACCAATAAGTTCAAATTAATTGCGCGCTCGGAGGGTCCAAGACATCATTACTTGCAACATCATTCTCAAAACTGTTTCAAGAACTCCTATCAGAGAGCAAAGTTAGCAAAGATTTTATCTCGTCAGATAACTTTAAGAAAGCAAAGAAAGGTGCATCGATAAATTTTTCACCTACCCAACACTAACTTCAAGCCTTTTGCAATTTACCGAGCTTTACCAGATGTAGAGCTTCCGCTAATTTTTTATTTGTCGCACCTTTTGTCACTTTTCCCCAGATTTCTGACCAGAAGATATTTCTGCTTTTGACTCGAACAGAAAAAATGCCTGTCAGTTTCCGTTTTCTGTGCGGCATAGCCACAATTCTTGCAGAATGAAGAATTGGGCCATGGACGTGCCTTCAAAGCCACGAAGCTATTTCTCATCTAGATAAATGAACTGAGGCATAGACAGCATTTGAGGGATTATTTTTGAAAGTTTTTCTCTGACTTCAGGTATTTTTTAGGGGAATAAAATGAAGGCTGAGCTGAAGCGAAATGTGAGAAATGTTTTTTAATCTCGGATTACAAGCTTCGGGCTAGGCTGTTTCATATAACTCATTCTTAATGAAGCATGGAATACAAAACAAAAACATCAACGCAGAAATTCGCGAGCAAATCTGAGAGCCATTCCTAAATTGTGTTTTGATTTTCTTTTCTCGTTGATTGGTTACTTTCGAACTCAAAGTAAAAAAATAAATAAAATCCAAGGGGACGTGCACTCGGTAAATTTTGTTTCAGAAACGAAACGTGTATTGTAAAATAAGTTTCGACACCACAAATTCATCGGTACAATCTCTGAAATATAACTCTAAAGAAAACAGACTGAATATCATAAATACCAAGGATATTTTGGTATTGAAATGCAAGTTTATAAAGGTAGTACATCTTGAAGAAGCGCTTGTAATTTTATTGCTTTTGATACATGTATTCTTTAAAATGATTATTCGAAAAATAATCTGTGTTAATCACAATTGTTGCGCCAATAACAAAACTAAATTGTGGAAAATAAGTTTATCCGACAGATTTCTATTTGAATATTTTATTCAATACATTATACATTATTGCAATTGAAAGTTAATAATTTCACAACACGTAAAACTTCAATTTTTGGTTGATATTCGTCATATCCCCCTTTAATACGAATCTTGTATTAGCGTTGCTTTCAACCCTGGAAGTATTTTGACTGTGTTTATAAATCCATTTTAGGTCACACAGTGACTTTTCTGTATGGGGTGAATAGACTTAAAAACAGGGATCAAATGAAATATTTTTAAGTGTCTATTAGAAATGTATGATGTCTGTTATTTATTACCAATTAAGTGCAACTGAAGTATTTATTACAAATTAATTGAGTTTACAAACTCAAACTCGACTAAGACCCTCCTACAGGTTCCAGTCAATGAACTTTTCCAGTATTCCTGCCCTTTTGGGTTTACTCCAGCTTCTTCTTTGAGTGTTTATGAGTTAGAAGCGAACAATATTTAATGTCTCACCAATAAAAATGGTAATTTTGGCTCTATCGTTCCGCAACCACCTCGTTCACGAGTTTCAGGCATGAACATTCCTCCCGGGGCAAATCGACTGACTCACTTGATTAAATGATTTTCTCACATTCAAAACATAATTTTATTTTAATTTTGGTTGTAGTCTTTTAATTGTTTTAATTGATTAAAGATCTGGATTCGTCCTTAGTGACCCAAGTAGTATCAAAATAAATCACAGTAAAACATAGAAACTGAATTAAATTTTTTTTTAAATATAGAGGAAGGTGGGTTAAAACCGGATAGCTAAGGTTCGAAGGCCTACTGGAACTAAAATATTCGACAGAGAGCTTGTCAAATTTTATTAAAATATTCATTGTTTATCGCTGTACAATATATCTTTCCAGAAAAGTCACAAATTCATTACTTATTTTATCAATGATTTTTATATAAAAAAAGGGTAAACTACCCAGTTTTACCCTACTAGTGGGGTAAAACCGAGTACACATGCTAACGTTATGGGAAATTCGGGAAACTCGATTTTCAATGGAAGAGTTGCAATCGTTTTTATTTTATATTTCAATTTTAGAATATTAGTTACAAAATTCACACGTCAAGCAGTTGTCTTCTTCCTCCGTGCCACTGCAGCTTTCGTGGGCACAGCTAAGACAGTTCTTACATCGTATTAACATCTCCTCTTTATTTAAATTAGAAAATTCATCATTAAAATATAAACAATCCACATCTGATGTGTTTTTATCGAAGAATCTTCAGTACTGACTGTCCCGGTCTTACGCCACTTGGAGTACCCGGTTTTATTCCGAGTGCAGAGGTCATACATAACGAAATAGAACATCGCAATTATTGGGGTAAATCCTTATTGTTTGATAGGGTATAAATCTTTAGTAAACGTACAATAAATTGGACTAAAAATGGTTTTTAAAAGTGTAGTGACTTTTAAGTAAGGATAGTTTAAAATCAAACTATCATTAGAGAGTTGACATTTTAAACCAAATAAACCTTCACAGAAGCAGTGAATTTAACAGCTGCAACACGCCACTATGACTATTCCTTTTTCGTGACTAATAGAGTTTAATTAAGTGTCTGTCCTCTAAAAATAACTAATATTGCCAGAATCATCGGTGCCGGGTTTACCATTACCCGGTTTTACCCAACTTTCGCCTAATCCAAGTATAAAAGTATAGCTGTTATGTCTTCGCATCTAATGCTGAAGCTCAGCTTACACAAGATTCTTTTAGATTATGCTTTGTAAATCCGACGCCATTAATTCTCTCCCCTAAGCCTGCAACAGGTGTAATCCTGTCTTTAGCGGTTTCGGAAAATTAATTACTCACCCTGGCTTAAAGGGTTTCTGTAAATCAATTTATAATAACCGCAATTATCGATCGGAAGGTATCAAGCATATTGTAAGAGAAAATAAGTCAGTCTTGAACAAGCATACTTATTATGCTCTATGTAAAATATGCATCAGCACGTAATATAATTAATTCTTTAAAGAATTCTATCAGTGAGGAAGATGTATCTTGTTTATCTACCTTTAGCATGTTGGGTATGTTAGGAATTATATGCTGTTCTAATGGTGCAGGAATTTTGGATGAGAAGGATGATTCACCCTTATTAGGGAATCAGAAAACTGAGTTGCCACGCCCTGCGGTAGCATCTTGGTAATCTGAATCGCAGCCTCTGCAATAACTCAAGAAGTGAGGCCAGAGACCTAACGATCATCACCGGCCATGGAGCTGGCCATCACTGGAGTAGAGAATAACCCCCTCCCCATTTATGTTCCCATGTCCAGGAGCCTTATCCAGTAGCTTTTCATCCACGTACTCGTGGTGCCTACAATTGGTCATCACTTATTCGCTAAGTTTAAAAGCTGGAAAAAAACTTTTTTTACAGTTATTTAAACATAATGGAAGCTGTTGCGTCTGATGGCAAAGAATATTGAGCAAACTAACCTCTCTTGTTTGTTAAAATATTAATGCTTAAGTGCAATAAAGTAAGAGCGATTAGTAAAATTCCTTAGATTGAATCAAAATCGCTTGACTCATTCTTTATTTAGATAATGAGAGTTGGCAGCATTATTTTGTTATTTTTAAGCTGGGGCTTGAAGTAGCCTGTGGCAAGATCTCGTTTCATACGAGGATGGACCCAAAAAATTGATTACAATGGTAATAAGAAATTATTTTTTGACAATAGACAGAAAATACAAAAGGGAATTAGGAAGCATATTTGTCGATCATTTTTCCACGTAATCGACAAATCTATTTAGGCATGTATCTAAAATCAGGATCAACTTCGTAACTCAGATTCGTAGAAATCACGTCCCTCCCTATAGATCCAGTTCTCGGCAGCTGTTTCCACATCACTGTCTGAAGAGAACCTTGTCCCAGATGAGTGTTTGGAATCCAGATTCGGTGCCAAATTTGGGAGGTATGGGGGGTGGCTTCAGACTTCCCACTTGGATTTTTGCAGCAAGTCTTGAGTTTTACTAGCAGTATAGGTAGTGCCATACTGAAGGATGACACCATCACTCAACATACCAGGGTGTTTGCGTAGGATGGATTCGCGATGGCCCAGTGACTATTTCCTTCTCTCGATATTGAAGGAACACTTATCTGGAACAAGGTTCTCTTCAGACAGTGATGTTCAAACAGCTGCAACAGCGTGAACTGGCTAAGTGGGCAGGGAAGTGATTTATACAAGCCGGGATAAACCCTCTGATTCCTGAGACCATTGGAATAGAGATACCTAAAAATACGATAACGCCTGAGTTCCTCTTTCAAAGATGAAGGAAAAACCCCCCTCAAAAACCACAATGACAGCTGGCACTGTCCGATTTCTAAGAATACCCCCTTTTCCGACAATCTTCTGGGCGAGCCACACTAACTTAGAAAGCGCGCGCCGCGGTTGAGAAATCAATCACATTTAACGAAAGGGGATGGAATTTTCGCAATGATATTCGGACGTTTTAGAAGGCCATCGTCTTTTGCTTGAAGAGACGTATAAGACGTTCCCGTATCGATAGGGTTAAACAAGCTGGTTGAGCGTTGAGATAAATGCCTAAATAGATTTAGTGATTATGTAGAAAAGTGATCGGAAATATATCTCTTGATTCCCGTTTGTATTTGCTCTCTAAAGTTAATAAACCATTTTTTTTATTATCCTTGTAACAGTTTTTTTTATCAATCCTCGTAGAATTCGGTTTCGGTCTTAGAATGTGGTTTTTAGGCGCGTTTCTGTCGGTGTTTTCTTAAATATAAGGAGGCTCACATTCAACCTTTTATTACCCTTGTAAATCTTTTTTTTGTATCAATCCTCGTAGAATGTGGTTTCGGTCTTAGCATGTAGTTTTGAGACCCGTTTCTGTCGGTGTTCTCTTAAAAATAAGGAGGCTTACATTCATTCATTTTTAATATAAAATTTCAGTCGGCATAACGTTTGAAGTTAAGTCATAAAATTAGTTACATACTTAGGCGTTTTCTTTTATAATTTTTAATTTTCGGAAAAATATGCAGCATAATAGTAGCAAAAGACTGTTCATTTTACGATAAAATTCACTGAGATTATAGCAAATAAACTAATTTAAAATGGCATTTTTAAGAATTTGTGGTATAATCTATATAAAATCTTTTGTTATATGCTGTATATTGAAATAAAAGAGAATTAAAGATATGAAAAACCAGATTTTACCCAAATCGTTTAAAATTTCGGTGAAGGAATTTACCGAAAATTGATATGCAGATATAGAAGCTTTTACCATTTACCAAGTTGACCCCTGAATCAAAAATTTGCATTTAAAATCTTAAGATTTTAATAATTTATTTATGAAATTTGGGTTATCCATGTTCTCATAAAAATGCATATAATCAGATTCATCTATTCTTATATGCTAAATTGCAGCTAATTTTTAATCTACCCTTTCTTAATTTAAAGTATCTGGAAATTTGATTTGATATTGCTGAAATCCTTTTAGACTCTATGTAGAAGAGTTATGTTATCAAGCAATTGACGTTTTTCCTTTTTTTTAGTTTCTGTTTATAATATAACTTTGATTTTTTCCTGATGTATTATGTGATATTATTTCATACTAAAGAATTTGCGACTGTATACACTTCATTGCAGCCTCTATTATTCTCTTTCTAAAATTTTTTTGCGTACTAATCTTATATAAATTTTAAGAGTTGCCATATTTAAGTTTGTCCTTGAAAGTAACAATTTTCCAAAAAGATATCGATGTGAGTGGCAATTACTAATAAAACAGCACAGATCTGTCTCTCGGTAACGTTCTGACATTACCAACAATAAAACTCGCGCCATAGCACTGCGAGACGTTAAGCAGTATTATTTCATAGTTAGAGAAAATAAATTTCAGTCATTTTAAATTTAAAAGAGTAATTGTCATTCTAATTTCAATTTTAATAGCTCTAAAACAGTGAAATAAAATTTCCTATCGATAGATATAAAATTTATCTCGCTATGATCAATAGTTCCCGAGAAATTTTAAATTATATTAATCCTATATTTCAAATTAATTTCCGTTTTTTAATAGAAAGTAGTATTATGCGCGTGATATAGTTTGGACGCCACCATGCATCTGATTATTTATCGCAATCGTGATGATATAATTTGATAATATTTTTTGGCAACGTTTTACAAGCAGAAAAATGATTAGAATTTCGAAAAAGAATTCCTTTGAAATTTTAACTTCTGACTTAAGTTTGACAAGCTGAGAATTTCGTGGTTATTGAATTATAATAAAATTGTTAAACAACGAAAAATATTTCACACGGAATGTTGTTTACGAAGAGGTTTTATGAATAAAGAAATACGTAAATAATGTGTAAATAAAAAAATATTTTGAATCATAAAATATGTTTATTTTATTTGTTTTCAATCAAAGCTAAACATTTCTCTCGCATCTATATCTATTTAAGAACGTCAAATTTGACGGGAAATCTCTCGAATGAAGAGGCAATTTGCATGATGGGAAATCTCTCGAATGAAGAGGCAATTTGCACCCGTCATGGTATGACGGATGATTTTCTAGTTTTAGCAATAATACAATGTTCTATCAAATAATTTGCAGATATTAACATCACCTTTAACACGAAAGGACGTGCAAGGGTATGCCCGAGACCCCACACCACGTGAAATCTGAAAAATACTGACTTTCTTTTAGTTGAAATGAGGCAAATGCATGGTATCTGTCTTTAAGGTCCCATTCAACAGACGCAACATGTTTTAAGAAAAATTCTCTTATTTATATTATTGGAATTCGCTATAATTAGTGTTGATCGTCCTCGTTTTAGGTTTCTTTTTTCAACTGAGCGATCGCTTTAGGGACAGGAAAATAATATTGTCTCGCTATTTAAGTTTTAGTGAGGAAACGAGTGGATTTAAGAACTTTCTGTATTTCTAAAATGGGGATTTTTGTGGTTAACAAGACGTTGAAGCTGGATAATAGTGTAAGTGAAAATATCAAGAAACTGATCCAAAATTTATATTATTCTAAACGTAATGTAACTGTAGTGAGGTGGTATATGTCTTTCACAAAAGCTATTGGAGGAAAAGCTTAAAATTGTAGAAATTATTCTGAAAAATAAAAGTGTATTACTCCCTAAATCTATTGGATGTAAAGATAAAGCACATCAGAATTTTTAATTGGATTTCTAAAAAATAAATGGTTTCCTTTGTACCTAAGAAAATAAGAAACAGTATTTTCATATCCAAATTGTCTAACGATTATAATAATCGATAATTGTATAATTGTAAAACGTACTGATTATTCTTTACTATAAAAAAATATTGAAAACATATGTGTAAGAAATATACTTATCTTTTGTGTTAGCAATGCGCTGAATAATATAATGTATTATTTACTAAATTTTTCTTTTAAAAATGTGTTCTTGTATAACTAGGACTGTTTGCATGAATCATTTGAACAGATATAGATTAAAAATGTTGGTAGTTTTCCTTAAATAGCGAAATAACGAATTGGGGTGTCGCACAACCCCTTGCACGTCTTCACGTTACTCTTCGTAGTGCGTGTCCTGCCGGGTTCAATTTTACCAATTAATATAAAACGTTTTTTTAACGTAGAACTACGTTCCTCCTATTGGGGTCTAAGGAAGGAATTTGAGTCGCACGCCAAATCACCACTAAAAACATTTTATGGGCTATCCTCGATATCTCGGTAACTACATATGTTAGAAACATAATTATTATTCTAGAAATAAAGGGTAACAACAAAAGTTACAAAAAAATTGAAAATCGGAATTGTAGTTCAGCGACTACTGAGTCTCAAAGTTGGGCAAAAATACACATGACTTGAAAAGGGAGAGACTGATGAGAAACAAAACAGAACGGAAAGTAACTTCCAGAAACAAAAGAGAATCACGAGAAGCTTCTAGAAACAAATGAGAATCGCGAGTAACAAAGAGAAACCGAGAATCTTCGAGAACAAAAGAGTCACGCGAGTTAAATAGTCCTACGCCTTTGACATCAGCGGCTATTTGAAAAAGACAGCCTCTCACCAATTTTTTCTCATTAGCTCGTAATAGTTTTTCAATAAAAAATCTCTCAAATTTGTTTTATTAACTCCATTTCAAGCCTATAGGGAGCGAACTATGATCTAAGAAGCGTGACGTAAGAGAAGAGTGTATATAAGTAAGACGAAAAATAAACCCGGTCTGCCGTGACATACGTATAACTGAACTGGCCTCCGCGACAATAACGCGGGAACTGTGGACACTTATCTAGCAGCCATAACACAAACATCACCTACCGTAGGAGCTAAGCCCCGTCAGCAGAGATGTAACCAACACAGCCTTAAGGCCGTTAATATGCAGCCAGGAGAAGTTAGAATCCGCTTATTTATCCGGCGACTTTCCATCCATGAACCCATGGTGCCCTCTCCCGGGGGTGAATATAAGAATTCAAACAACAAGCATGTGACTCCCAGAGACATGTGAATGTGTGTGAAGGAACAAAAATTCAAAAGCTTAAGATGTCCATTTTACGTAATCTGCGTGTTACCGCGCGAAACGATAATATGGAAATAAAACGAAGCGAAACCAGCAAAATTTTGTCCCGCTTCCTAAGAGTTAAGAAACTCTAATGCCGGAGTTGCATTACTGTGTCATTAAAGTAGTTCATATCTTGCATAGCTAATATGATGGATTTTTATCACATCGTAGGCGTATTAATTAACATGCGCTATCGTGTTACCATGCTCTATGTCTAGGTTTATTACCAATGAAGAAGGATAAGGCGGTAAGCATTCTGGCAGGAGAAAATACTAACATTTAAATGGTTGAAAAGAAGTGGTGGAAATTTCAAACACTTTACTTTTTTCCCCTATTTCTCTGTCTCGAAAATGTTCGTCTAATCTATCTAAAGTCTAATCAAATACCCACACGGATTTGCAGTCTCAGGCGACAATTTACTTAGCGACAGGACTTATTGATATGTCCTTTGTTATTGAACCTAGGGATGGCGGTTTTTCCAAAAAAAAAAACTGGTTTAACCAGGCGGTTTAGACCACTCAAAATAACCGGTTTTCGGTGTTTTTTTCTTTTAAACAACGTTTGTAGAGAGATTTTTTTATTAATAATACTATACAATAAATAAGTATTAATACAATAATTAATTAATATAATAAGTAATGATTATAACGAAGTAATTAATACAATATGTAGTAATAATAAATGAGTAATTATTGCAATAAGTAAGTATTACAGACAAAAATTTTCATTAACATTGTTTCCACAAGAAATTAATTCATTGGCCAATATTTATCATCTAATCTGCTCATAAAGACTCTTTCAGCAGTGAGTTGATCCGTCAGTAGACACCTCTCATCTGAACCAACATCATTCAAAGCAGATACTAATCTTTCGGAAGACACAGAACTTCCGACAGAGGATAAATATTTTTGGCTACAGAAAACAGACGCCTTTTGCAGACCAAAAATTTTATTAGTATAGTTTTTGCAATAAATCAATCCATTGACCAATATTTATCTCTTTATTAAGTCTCTTTCAGTAATACGCCAACCAACAGACGCCTCCAGGAAACGGTTGTCAGTGGTCGGCCTAAGATGATGAAATTCAAAGCTTTATGGCTTAGTAAATTTTAATCTATTGGAACCTAAAATCGAACTCATCTTCCGACTCAGTTTTTATCCCGGTTTTTGGATTTTAAAAGAATCGGTTTAAACCTAGGGAAAAAACCGTAAAAAACCAGTTAACCGAAACAAAATCCGGTTTTCGGTTTAAACCGGTTCGGTTTACCCATCCCTAATTGGAACATATTTATCTATCCTTAGCTATATTGTGCCTCTCTTTGCAATACACATATCATTTATTTTGTCTTTTCGACATCTTATAAATGTATTCAAGCCTTAATAAATTTGGCTAGCCTAACACTTTTATAAAAACTGGTGCT
>BGPR01002123.1:0-53888 GCA_013235015.1 Araneus ventricosus
AAGTTCAAGTAGCCTTTTATTAGCAAAACAAAAAAGCCGTCGAAATTTCTAGAAGGATTACCTTATGCTAGGCCGAATCAGTTGAGCAGTGAGTTGTAATTAAGTGATCAAACTCAAGAAAATGCTCCGAAGACAACTTGGAAAATTCGAACCTTTTTATTGCTGTCATTCTCTAATATTCTCTGTATGGTGTAGTCAGTATTGACTGCAAAGTTGCGCATGCTTTGGTTTTCTTCATCCACTCCTCATCCTTTATATTCATTTTAGTAGCATTTCTTTGGCCAATCATTGATCTACGATTGTGCGGAAAATAACTTCTCATCTGCCTGCGGCGGTTGACAAGAGAAAACAGTTAATATTCAAGCATTGTAAAGTAAATAAATAAATGCCGGGAGTGTAGTGTAAATATGGCTGCTTCAGTGGTGGGAGGACTTCGTTCGAGAAGTAATTCTTCAAGGCCTCCACCTCTTCCGGATTTTGATAGTTTTAATAAATCCTCAAAAGTAAGTTTAAATTAGCTGACTCTTAAATCTGTTTTTATTATTCATCAAAATAGTTGTTTCGTATTTCTTGGTGATTTTTGATTTCGAAACAGAAAATTATATTCTAAGATTACTTGTATGTCTAACAATTTGTACATAATTCGGAAATATATACATCTACACGATAAATTGATATAAAAATCCAGCTTCCACTATCAGAAATTATATAACTAAGTTCTGCACTTGCTTGAAAAAATTGCCTTTAGTCTTATGTGAAGTGTTAAAATATAATGTCTTAGTATCATAAAATCAGTTTTTTTTTTAAGAAAACCCAATTTGCATTTAAATTTCTTATTGCTAATAATACACATTTTTTTCCATCCTCTTAAAAAGTTAAATATACCAGTTTCTTCTATTTGTTCTTCACTATGCGCATATATAGCTTTGTCATATCAGTATTTAATCAAAATCTTATCAAGTAAATTAAGAAATTTTGCTTCTTTTACAAAAGATAAATTTCTTATTTACATGAATTCCATTTTTAATGTAATGAATTGTAGAGTTTATTGAATTACAGCACTATAAACTCATAATCAGTTAATATACAGTTGCTTCATCCCCTTTCCCATTTTGATTCTCACATTTTAAAGGTGCTTAACCTTTTGGCATATAGTGTTTTCTTTAACTGTATTCTGCACATAATTAATAAAATGCAGGAAACCAATTCATTACTTTTGCATGTTTACAGAAGTGGCCCGAAGTAACTTGACCAATCCCAAAAAGCAAAATATGGCTCACCCCCAACCAGCATATTTTTTTAATTCTATAATATCTGCATTCTAAATGTTAAATAAACTTTTACTTAGAAGTATGCATGTTTTACCTGCAGATGTAACTTAATATTATTATGGTGGAGAATTTTAAACTTAAGCTATGTTCAAAATTATATGGTGGTCTAATTAATATGCTTAAAAATTTTTAAATATATGACTTTATTTTTCAAGTCTATTAAATCATTTTTTTCTCAAACCCTGTACTTTGGTGCCATCGGCAGTTTGCCTGAGCAGCCTCTGCATGTTTAATCATATTGTTATTTGTGGAAAGGAAGTAATTCATGGAAGTAATATAAAATATTTAGGGTAACAATAAAAATAGGGAAACAGCATTATAATGTAAAGCACTTTCTAAAATGAGAAAGTAGAATTGATTCACATATAAAAAATGCTAAATGATGCTATATTTTTATGAAACTGCACCAGTACTGAAGCTGACAAGATAGTCGACTAATTTGGTTAATATGATATCACTATTATTATCTAAATTTTGTAAAACATTTCTTATTATTTTATAATCTTTATTGTGAGTAAATTATTTAAAACTTTTAAATGACAAGTATTGGATTTCCTTACTTGCATTTCTTTATTTATGTGTGTGTATAGTAATGGAGAGAAATTTTATTATAAAATATTTCAGCAAAGAGATTCTTCATGAGAAAAATAGATTACTGCTACATGACATCTCAAAAAATGTGTAGTTAGATTTTGAGGATTTTTTTTTATTTCTATGAAACAACATTGATAATAATTTTAATTTTCTAAAGTTCTGCAGATGCCGCTTAATGTAATCACTTCAGGACTTAAGAATTTTGATAACATTAACCGATTGATGACAATAACCAAATTGCAGAAAATCAACTATATTTTTATCATATCAAGGGAAAAGGAAAAAAACACTTACCTCAGGGCTATCTATAATTTATTTCAAAAATAATTTTAAAAATACATTAATTGTTGGTTGTCAACAATTATTCCTTAACAGTTCATTTATATTTTGTTCGTACTCAAATTGTTTTCTAAAATTATTATTAAAAAAAAATATTAATCTCAGATAGTTTTTGAATATTGCTGCACACCGCGTTTCAAAATATCAAGTGCTTGCCACATTTCGGTGGAGGGTTTTCTTCAACACATTCATCCCCGTCGGAATCATCAACTTTTATTGCTTGGTCTTGCTTACAAACAGCAAATTTCCAAGTCTGTCGGTGTGGCAGCTGCTAGAATGTCCTCATTAAGCGACATCCGCTCTCCACACTCTTCCATTAGCATACCTTCAGGAGGTTCAGTGACAATTGGAAGTTTTTCATCTAATGTTTCGCAGAAGCCACCATGGGCGAAATAATTTCTGATCATGTCAGCCAATTCCAGGAACTTGTTAAGATATGCACTTTCCTTACAAGTGGAGTAAGAAATTCTACAAATGTCAATCTTTAGCACTGGTTGAAAATAAAAGACCGATCAATTCTCTACTTCAAAATTCATAGCATTAAACGATGTAGTGATTATACTTAACATATTTTTGTTTACATTTGAATATATTAGTTCAGGACCAGAGGTTTTTTTTAATAACATAAGCGTCACCTGTAGTTTTAACTTCAAGGTCTGTATCATAAATAGTTCAAACAGTTTTAGCTAAGTTTAGTTGTTAAAGAAGCCATTTACTGTTCAAAGTGTTTTTCAGAGATTGATTCTTGGTAGATGTAATTAAATCATCATTTAAGTATATAGAGTTGAATAGATAGTTTTTATTACAGTAGAACTCCAGTTATCTGAAGCTCAATTTTACAGATCTCCAATTATCCTAATCGATTTTGGAGGAAAATGTTTAAAATATCAAAATCTGAAAAATAATCTTGGGAACACTTTTTTTCTTTTGTCCAAATGACGTTATACAATAGAGTATATTGTTCTTATGTAATTTTAATACATATTATGTATTTAATGAACTTTCAAACATAATTTAATTTGTGGTTTCTTTTTCTATGTAAATCTTAGTTTTCTATACCTTTTGTTTGTTACACTTAATTTCATGAATTGAAGTTAATTTTTTTTTTTATGTCCGACAACTTTTTTACATAATTGCTGGGCTTTATTCAATAATCAGAATTTCCACATATCTGAATTGGCCCAATCCCCATGTATTTGGATAACTGAAGTTCTACTATAGTTAATTTAATATTTTTTTACAACTTTGAAAAAAAACTAATGAAATAATTTTGTTGTCTCAAGTTTAATAATTTCATTTTGAATCATTTTCCAGATGTAGTAATCTGTTTATATCTGAAAATAATTCAGGATTATCATATGCTAATTGTATGGGGATAAATGTGTTAATACATTTCATGATTTAAGGATATCTTGTATACTTTTCATGAATGAAAGGAATTTTTGCATTTTTCATTCTGTTTGGTGAGAAAAATTATGAATTGTCCTCATAACTCAACATCATACAATAGTAGAAAACATCACATAATTTGCCGAAATCTCTTATTCAAAAAATATTGTACATTCGAAGTTGCCCTTCAGTGCATTGTATATATTATCATTTAATAAGAGTCTTATTTCCAAATTTATATATATATAAAAAAATCTACAATAAGTTGAAAATTTTTATAGATTTAAATGAGACTTGAATATTTTTTAGTTTATATTTTAGTTTATTTGATTGTAGATTTTACCATAATTTTGACAATGAAATGATAGATTTTTAATTTCATATTATGTACTGTAGTCAAATTTTTCCTTTTATTTTTAATGTATTACTAAAAACAAAATCTCTTATTTTTAGGATTTTGGAAAAACAGTGCTTTTTGCAATCATATTAGTTTATGTAAGGAAACAAGATATCCAATAATGATTAATATATTTGAATATCTGTTTTATGATTAAAAATCTAAGATTCTACCCAAAAAAGTAATTCAAAGAATTTTTTTTTAACTTTTTCACATTGGTTTGTCCTTGATATAGAATAAAAATTGTGTGCATTTATCAACAGCTTTTTTTTTGTAACTTGACTAAAAAATCTTTATTTTTAAATAAACTTTAATTTTAAAATGCAGGTTGAAGTTCGAGAAGATGAAGAACAAGAAAGGAAGTTTCAAGAAATCATTGAGTTACTTTTGGCTGCAGGTTATTTTCGAGCCAGAATTAAGGGCCTCTCGCCTTTTGATAAAGTAGGTATTTTACCTTCTTATGGATATTAAAACACTTATGTTTCAATTGATTATCTTGTAAGAGATTAAATATTATGAAATTTATTGAATTTAATTCCGTACTGAAATCTTATTCATTGAAACCATAAATAGATCAAATGAAAGATTTCCTAGGTATTTGATTTAATGTTGATTAAAATTTGAATGGAATATGTAAGACACTTTAATTCCAATTTTAGAATTGCAAAAGCTGCTGTTGTGATGAATCTATTAATTAGATTTCTCTCTCTCTCTCTCTCTCTCTATATATATATATATATATATATATATATATATATATACAGTCGAACATCGCAAATCCGGAATCGTTGGGACTTCGGCAATTCTGGATTTGGGATAATTCCGGATCTTAGATCATTTCAATATTAAGAAGTGAATTTAACATCATAAAACACAAATTCAATTTAAATTTTTTTAAAAACTTATTTATTACTTGTTTTCTTTGATTTATAAACATAATTAATATTATTTCTTATTAATTTTAACATTTTTACAAAACATTTCATTTAAAGTGAGTTGCTTCATTAGTTTCGGTTTTTTATTAAGTAACTTCTCTTTTATTTTATGTATCGCCATTATGTCCAACTCCAAAATAAAGTCCCTTTGCTCAAGTCCTTTTATTGCGGTGTTCAACACTTCCACTAAACTGTCATTTGGTATTTTATCTTCCACTTGTGTTTCTCCTCGCTATCAGATACTGAAGTTTGGGAGTTCATCAACACCATACTGCATATTTCGGCATCGGTGAGCTGACACTCTGTTGGGGCTTTATCGTCGCAATGCAGTACTTCAAAGGCATCATCTTCGGCAATTTCTTGTTCTATTGACTTGATGTACTCAAGTAGTTCAAAAATTTCAGCTTTTCTTTTGAGATCCTAACATTAGGATTACAATACCCCCCCCCCCCCCCCCCCCCCCGCAATACCTTTGTTGTACATGTGGTTAAATCCCTTCCCTCCCCAGATGGTTATGACCAGTTTCTGCTGACTCTGGGTGCCGATTTGGTAGATAAAAGTTAGGATAAATATATTTGGGGGGGGGGAGTTACGGAATGAAAAAGGTCCGGATTTGCGACGTTTGACTGTATATATATATATTTGTTGTTTTATAACTTAGATATATATTTTCTACCTGAAATTCTGCTTTCTAAAAAATTTGGAAATCCTTTCTGTACCTCCATTATGGTTTAGAAGAGCATGTATGATTTTGGAAAAAAATTAAACTGTTAAGCTGCAATATGTTTAATTGTCAAATCGCTCATCACTTATAGTTTAATGAGAATATCAATTCCATCATGATGTTACTAATTAGTCATGCTTATTACCTTTGCACAAATTTGAAATTACTGCATTGAAAATTGTTACTTTATCAATCCATTGCATTAAAAGCCCTGGCCTTATACTTAAAATATTCTGTGAAATAAAAAAAAAATTGATTAATTAAAAAAACTAAACCTTTCATTAAGAAAATTAGTCCTAATAGCAAATATATTAAATGTTCAAGAATTTTCACACTGTTTTAACAATAGACCTTCCCACCCACTCCAAGCAGATGTATGTGAATTTTTAACTATTTATTATCTAATAAGTATATGGCATCACAAGTTAGAAATTTGAGCAAAGTTACAGAAATTACAATGCATATTTTTGCTACCTTTTTAACTATACATTTCTGTCTACTGAATGTTTCTTAAATTTTCTTTATAATCATGCATATCTATTTTTAATAATTTATTAAATGACAGTAACATTTTTTGTTGTTGTTGTTGTTGTTTTAAATTACAGAGTTACTCTAGTATGATGAATGCTATTGTTTATTTATTTAAATTTTATTTTGACATGCTCATGTCAATATATTTGGAACGGAGGTTCGAACTGCATTTTAACTTTATCCATAATTTGAATAAGAAGTATGTATCAAATCCTTATAGGCTTGCTGAAATTTGTCTATAAAAAATTCTCCTGGCTGCTACGCTCTTTTATAGAATGCATTTTTCTTTTCTATTAGTTTTTTATCACAACCTAAATGATAGAAGGAGACAGAAGTCTCCTGATACAGATTTTTTAAATTTCATTAATTTTTTTTATTTATTTATTTTATGGAAGTGAAACTATTTAGAATTTAGTTGTAGTTTTGCTTTCTACCAGGTAGAATCATTTGAAACATTTTTCATATATGTTTTTCAAATATTTTCCATCACAATCTTCTTCTGTGATAGTTCTGCTTGGTAAATCTAAATGGGGAGAGGGGTGCAAAGGTCTTTTGACATTGGGTTTTTAGAATTCATGTAATTTTCTAAAGAAGTTAAAAACATTAAATCTATTTTTAGCTCTTTTTTTTTTCCATCTATGATGTTCTACTTGGTAACTGTATAACTTTTCATTTATTTTTATAACTGACTTTACTTTTTAAATTTTCATACTGATGTTTTATATGATATGAAATGCTTGTAGTTCAGAGCTGTTTTATTGATGTAAATTTAGAAAATTATGTTCATTGTCTTGATTTTATTCAGTATTGTATATCGAATCTTCTGTTTTTATAGGTTGTTGGAGGGATGACCTGGTGCATAGAAGTGTGCAATGTTGATATTGACGTTGACCTTCTTTTCCAAGAAAACCTGACTATAGGACAAAAAATGTAATAATTTTAAAAGTAAAAATATTACTTGTAGCAGAATGTTAAATGTTTTAAAGCATTTGCATGTATTTAGTTTTATGTTAAAAAATGATATAATTTTTACATTATATTTTTCATTATTATTGTAAAATTGTTTTCTTCTTTCTTCATAAAAAAAATCTATTTTATTTTATTAAATCATCATATATTACTTCTTGCATCATTACTAGATAAGAATCTTTTTCACCATGAAAATACTGAAAACCATTTTATGGCACTCGTCATTGGATCAATATCATGTTAACATGTTCGCAGACACCTAGCTTATGTTATTTGTGTTATTGGCTTTTATGTTATTTGCTGGGACACCTAAGCTGCTTGAATAGTACTTTGTGTACAAAAATGTGCAGCGTAGGCCACTTTGCGTTTTATTTTGTCCCGAACTTGGATGGGTTATCACACTTTGTCCCAGCAAGTAGATCGGCATATGCCTCTTTGTCCACAAACGTGTTAATCCTCTGTACTACTTCATTGAAATTAGTAAAAATACCATTTTAAATTGAATAAATGGGGGGTATAAAAATAATTGATGCATGTAACGTTTATTGCATATTTCAAAACTGTTTATAAGATTTATTAATTCGGTGCTAACTGCTTTTTATTATTCTCTTTGTTGTGTTACAATATCTGAATAATTGCTGTAAATATCAGAATTCTATAATATATTCTCAGTTGCTGAATATTTAATTATGATTGCCCACAGTAAATTCCGGTTTTATATCTTTGAAGTATTTAGTGTTTGAAAAATGAAATTTTTGTATTTGTGTATAAAAAAGCTAGGATAGGTTAGTTTTTGAAATCCTCCTTATACATAAGAAGTTGTGCTTGAGAATGTTATTTGAATGATGGCTATTTTTGACTTTAGTATGTTTCAGACATAATAAAAAATATATTAGCTTTCCTATTTCATTAATTATATAAAACATGAAATTGTATTTTCATTTTGTTATTGAATGATCCTACGTTTATTAACTTTAATTTTGGTAAAGATAGCAATTACTTTATGGTTGGGCAATTTTTTTTTGTAAGTAAATTTGTACCTATTTGTTAGAAATGAAAAGTTTGGAACACAAGAAAGCTTTTCGTGAAAAAGAATTCGTCCATTTAAAAATAATATTAATAATTTTTGATAATCACTAATGTCGCATGTGCTGCAGTAAAGATGCTTGTGCTTTGAATATGCTTTGATATTTTGTATTTAGATTATTATGAAAATTACACCATAAGAGTTTGAAAGAAAGCTTGAATATGATTTTTATTTCAAAATCACATGCATCTTATTATAAATTGTAGTGATATAAAATATTTCTGTAATAGAACGCTGTAAATCATGATGTATATTTAGTCTAATCGAATTAGTATATCTTTACATTTTTTTTTTTTTTTCCCAAAATATGTCTGAGTATTCTTCTACAACTACTTAGTGTTGAAAGTAAGCTAAATGATTTAATATCTAAATTGTTTTGGAGATTCCTAAACTGATTATTAATCAACATATATCAGCTATTAATATAATTAGAAACAAATTTTCTCCATGGTTTTTTATTATTATTTGTTAGGAAATGCTGAAGTGTTATTTATTTTGTTTATGCCTTATCCTAATTTTTTTTATTTTTGATATTAGATATTATTATTAGGCGAATTCTAATTCCACGATAAATGTGTATTTGCTTATCTTCTTTCTTGTCTATTTAGTTCTCTGACTGAAAAAATTGTTGCTGTACTTCCCAAAATGAAGTGTCCTCATCGAATAGAGCCTCATCAAATCCAGGGTTTGGATTTCATTCATATATTTCCAGTTATTCAGGTTATTAATTTCTTTAATTTCTCTAAAAGTATGGAAATAATTTTTTAAAAATGTATGCAATGCCATTTCAGCTGGCCTTTCATGTTAGTGATGTCATATTGATTATATGAAGAGGACTAAATTTTAATATGAAAAGAACTCATTATTCATTTCAATACTCATTCTTATCCTTATTAATGAAGTGAATTCAGTGGAACTTGTCCCCTTTTTTTTTCAAAAAATTACTACTTTTTAAATTCTTTCAAAGTGATTATTTCCTTTTATTCGATAGTTTAGCCCGTTTTGCTTAGAAATTTGAAATTAGTGATGAGAAATTATTATATTGTAAAAGTGATTATGGGAAAACAAACCTTACAATTTGCTATTTTTAGCTCTCATTTTTATGATAATGACTGAACAAAATCATAAAAAAAGGAAAGACATTGGAGTAATTTTTATTTTATATAACTTCTGTATGCATGCAGGAAGTTATGCTTAACTTTTGAATAAAACAAAAAGAATGTTTTAAAATGATGAAATGGTTACATACACACGCACACATAAAACCATTTTGGGAAACTTTTTGACCTATTAAATTTTTTAGTGACTACTTTGTTAAGCTTCTTTTTCATTTAAATTTCAAGTTGTATTCTTTTATTTTTCATTAGTGGCTTGTAAAAAGAGCTATTGAAACAAGAGAAGAAACCGGTGACTACATCAGAGCTTTTTCTGTGTCTCAATTTCATAAGAACTATGAAACCCCTGAAGTAAGTTTGCATGTATTGAAATTTGATTAAATTCAAATAATGTTTTGTTTTCTTTCTTATACAAAGTGTTTTCCATTATTGGAAATGTGTAAATAAAATTTAAAATTTATTTTTGCAGGATATTACATCAAAATTGCTAAAAGAAAAAATGGCTGTGTCTTATGGCGAAATAAAGGTAAGAATGTTTTCATTGAATATTTTTCCAGAATGAGGCTCATTTTTAGAAATTATTTGCAATTAAAAAAATTCCTCAATTTGGGGTTTAATGAATTTGTAATTAAATTTCGTTTAAGTTTGCTTTGTTGTTTCTTAAAAGTCTCTGGTTGATTTTATGAGAGTCAAATTTAGTAAACTATGTTGTGTTCTTTTTTTTTAAATACATTTCTTGTAATTTGAAAGTGAACATCTTAAAAGTGCAGCTTTTCAAACAGTGTTTTCATCCATAATTGATACATAAAAAATCTGTTTCAAGCAATATTTTTTTGGTTATTGTTCTTTGACAACTTTCTAAATACTTGCATGCCTTTTTTTTTCCCATAAAATGTTTTATTCGTGAACTGAAGTTAGTAAACTTTTGAGACTGAAGAACCAAACTTGCAATTCACAACAATTAAAAAATTTAGAGCCATAAATATATTTTTACAAATAAGGAAAATTTGAAGGGTTATTACAATGAAAAAAATGTATTATAACATTAGGAAGAAAAATTTTTACAAAAAAAATTGTTCTCGTTAATTTCAATCAATGCTGAACAATTACTAAGAAAATTTCTGTATATCTGATTTATATCTAGTGATTTTTTTAATTCATTATATGATTTCAAATTGGCATTAATAGCTTGGCTTCTCCATTTTTCATTTAATTGAATTTATGTCAGAAAACCATTGGTCAAATAATTAATAGATGAAAAAGTGCTTCATTATTTTCAATTTTATCTAAAATCTACAAGCATGAACCTAACAACCATAGTTTGTTTACTTCTGTTAAAAAAAAATCCAAATTTTGAAACTGAAAGAAAAAAATTATTCTTCAGATTAATTATAGAGACAAACTAAATATTAAAATTTTTCATTTTTTGTATAGGAAGCCTATAGACCTCAGAGGCTTTTCCGTTATCATGCCCCTGAAAAATTAAAAGATGAAGAAGTAAGAGTTCAGACAACTCTGTTAGAATATGGGAAGTAAGTCTATTTAAATTATTACAGTTTACATTTCAAATTTTAAATGCATTAACTTCTTTTCTTTACTGCTTTTATCTTTTCATTCTGATTTTTGTGCACAAAAGTTAATTATCTTATAATATGTAATATATGCATTTCGGAAGCTTGAGAATTTGCAATTCACTCGTATTTTCTTCCCCATAACTATGATTTTTTTTTCAAAAATTACTCTTTTTTTCAGACTTGTTCCCTTTTTGTGTTATTCTTTGACTTCGTCCTTCTTTTCATCTGATCAAATTGTAATATTATCGAAAATTTCACGACCCTAAGTAAAAAACATGCCTGTTGGTTTAATCTTGTCTTCATGATTTGATGATCGTATGTTTGAAGCCTGATTCCACCAAAGATCAGTCCTGCATGTCATCCTGGAACATGTTAACTCTGCTGTCATGGGTTCAATCTCATGCTCATATAGTCCGGAAATTTAGAGAGTAGGGAGTCGGATCAGATTCAGTCTCATCATTTGACCAAATTTCAAAATTAATTGCATCCCAAAGGAGCCAGTATGTAACTGCAAACAAAATTATCCATGAAATCTGTATAAAAATCTAAAAGTGTTTTCATACCTGTAACCAATGGTGCTTAAGATGTATAATCGGTAAACTTTCAGTCTATGGTGCCCACTTGCTTCTCGCCAATTTTCTTGGCGCAATTTGATTTGCTGGCACCAAACACTGTTTGGGATGCGCAGTGCACTTTTCTTTGCTGTACTGCGCATACTTCATTTGAAAAGGAGGGATTGAGCACGCAATGGCTTCGGCATTTCAAACGCGTACCGTGCAATTTTTTTTAAACTTAAAAAAACCTCAGTGGCTTCGCTTTCTGCGAAGCGGGACACTAGTAGCTTCGCTTATTCATTGAGAAGTGGAAACACAGAATAACATACACAATTCAGAACCTAAAAGTGACTGAAAATGTTCAAAAACGAGAAAAGTGTAGTTAAAACTTCACATACCTACTTTAATTGCCCAATTGCTGTTTACACTTAGGACACTGGCACCCGCTTGCTATCAATCCCTGATCCACATACTTCGAAAGGGAACCAATGCCATAATCAACAACAGCTGCACGAAGTGCACGTAACGAAATGATAAAATCAGACGAAAATCAAACAGACAAAATAAATTCAATTGAATCGACCAATCAAATCAAACTGAACAGCGGAACAAACCAATCAAAACGAATCGTAATATCATGCCATGCGCAAAACACCGATGAAAAGATCAATTTCCGCGCATGCGCACATCTCACTCGTTAAAATCAACATTGCGCGACCAAAACAAATATCCTTTCCTCTCCATTCTTGGCGGCAGAGAGTTGGCAATCCTAAGAGGGACGAAGTAAGCGGGCACCGTAGACTGAAAGTGAACCGTATAATCCACCAGAAAATATTCATAACCTTCTGTGCTAACTGCTTTTACATTTGAAATTGCTTTACTGTAAAAAATGCTCTTGATTTCAAAATTTGTTACTATACATAATAATGCATCGCAAGAATTGTTTCTACTCTCTATTAAGGTACAGTTCTAATAATTCTTATTAAAATTGAACTAATGTAATCGGAGGTTATTTCTTATTTATATATAATACTTTTAAGTAAGTACAACAGGATTTGGCTGATTTGCAGTTGATGGGACCACAGTACAAATTAGATTTATCCAAAAACTCAAATTAAGAAAAATTGAATCTCAAAATGAGTACAGTGAAGGAAAATAATTTTTTAACTAAAAATGCTAGTAACGGTTTATTAACAGTTTTGAATAAATGATACATAATAAATAACCAGTAACACATTTTAATGAATAAGGTAATAATAATAATTAAAAGATTTTGAAAATAATGAATTCAATAAATAAGTTATTCTTATAAACAAGCAGGATTCCGTACTTTGAATGCAACAATTACACAATAAAACCTCAAGATAAACAGTACAGTTAACATCCTATGTGTTCGAAGTATTTTTTAAAATTGAAAATTTTATATTGCTTTTTTGATTGAATGCATTCTACTACAGTAAAGTTATCAAGTAAATTAAGGGTCTTAAAAAATTATTCAGGTATGTTCATTGAGGACATAAGAGTCTGGTGTGTTTAACTAACAAAAACGATTCAGAAATAAAAACAGTTTTAGTTTTGACTTGAAATTGACCAAAATAAATTTGAATTACTGACAAATTCAAATTAAAAATTTTTGAATTAGCCAAGTTCCACTTTACCCAATGACTAAAAGTTAATTAACAAAAGAATTTTTTTTTTCCTAGGAAGCTGGGAAGTACAAGAATCACTGAAAGCAAAGTAAATTGCTCCAATCCTTCTTTTTCTTTATTGATTAAACATTTTTAGTTTTTAACAAACAGTTTCATAACTTTTTAAGTCTGTATTTTTAGAATGTGCAATCTTCTTCAAAAGTTATAACTAATAAAATGGTTTGTAAATCGTGTTTCTGATAGTACTGAAAACTTATTTTAGTTTTCTTAAATCGTGTCTACTCACTCTTTGATTAATGGCCTCTTGTACAGAAAATCAAGATAATCCTTATTTTAGTTAGTTATTGAAACTAGCTAATTAAGACCTTATTAGAGATTCAAAATAATTTTATGTACCTTGATATCCAGAAAAATATTTTCGTTCTTAAAAGTTATTTTATGTTTCATCTCAATCTTTTTTTTTTAGCTCTGAAGAATAATATACCTTTACTATTATTATGAATGGTGGAATGACAAATTCATTTCTTATGTAATTATATACACACCTTTTGAAAGAAAAATCACTCTGAAGAGCTGAATAATTTATTATATTTATTTACTACTTTTAGTTATATTGTTTGGGGCTTAATACTTTTAATGCCCAAAAGAATTTTTCCTCATTAAAGAAAATTAATTTATTGATTTGTAAGAGCTGAAGCTAATACTCATTTATAAAAAGGCACCTAATAAACAGCTATTAACAACCTGAGCAATGTATTAAAAAAAAAAATGCTTCTCTGAAAGATAGCTTCACGAGCAAAATTGAGGTTTGGGTACATTGGCAGTTTCGACTTTTGGACCAGTGGATTACGCATTCGAGACTTGATTGATCATATTGAGGGAGGTTGAAGCACTATGCAACTAAACTAATTCAAGCTACTCATTTATTATGTCAATTTTCCAAAGGAAGCTAGTTTACAAAGGTCAGAATTCATTCTGAGTTATTGAAAATTCTCCTTGCTGTGTTGAAATCTATAAAGTTATTGATTAGATATTCAAACTATTTAAAGAGAAGATATTCCTTTTGTCATATTATGTATTTGTATTTTGTTGTAGTATCATGGAGATTAATTGTTGTAATTTTATAACCTTCTAATTAACTTATTATTGTATTTTAATCTGATAGCTTTCACTTTGGGAAATAAGATTTCAAATTAATAGATTGAGTTTATAGGCATGTGATAGACACTGAAGTCTGCAAAAAAAAAAATATCACTTTTAAGTATTTATTTTTTTTAAAAAATGTACAAATAAATATGAGCTAGATACTGTGTAATTAAACATGGCTCTAAAGAATTCAAAAAGTTGTCTCGTATATAGGGAGCATTAAGTAAAATCTTTGGTAAACAAGGAAAATGCATATATTCATTTGTTCAGTTTGTTAGGCATGAATAACACAATCAATTATTATCAATCTGTAAGGAATTTACCTTTTAGGAAGCTGTAAAATAACAAAAGAAAAGTGCCAAGATATGAAAAGAGATTGAAATATGGGGGGAGGGGTGATATTGAAACCAAAATACAGAGATAGAATCTATTAACACAAATTTAAAATGTTATCTTTAAAAGTCGATTATTGCATATCAGTAATACTAAAAGTATTTTTATTTTTATAGTATCGAGTCCTTTGTAAGAGGGGTTACAATTAAAAATGGTATCTGTCCTCTAAGTCGGGTATTCCCAACCTTTTTCTTCCATGTACCCCTTGATTAGTCTTTTTATTTTCGCGTACCCCCTAGTGTCGTATCCAACCCTCATCCCCCAACCATCCGTCTATACGAAGATTTTATCAATAACGTTAATAGCTTGGGTCAAATGACTCGAAATAATTACATTTGCAGGACTTATTTTTGATTTTGCATTTTATTCCATTTTTACCATAGTATTAATTCAACGGCAAAACAGATGAAAGAAGTATTGTAATAATTTGGTATTAACTTATATGGAAAGCTAAAAATTACGCTTTGTTATTATCAACTATCCAAGTGGTATAAATACTAAATAGCAAGTATTCACATGGGGAAACAAAATTCTGTAACATTTTTAATCCCTTATGTTTTCTTGTTATATTGTCTATTACCATCTTTAGTTTCGTGTACCCCCAACTAGTCCTTCATGTACTTCCAGGGGTACATGTACCTCAGTTTGGGAACCCCTGCTCTAAGTTAACAGGTTGTGAATTATAACATTAAATAGCACTTATTCAAATTAATGTCCTTAAGAAAAGCCAGTTCTGCTTGAAAAGTCCTTTATTAATGTCTTTAAAACTCATTATCATAAGATATTAAGATTCTTAGTGAGCAAATTATGATTTTAATAATTGAACTGTTGCATCGTATTTTAATATTTCTAGGAAGGAGAGCAACCAAGTGAAGCAGAAAAAAATGCTCAGAAAGCAGAGGAGGAGGTATTTTATATAGTCTTGTTTTTCTTGTGAATCCTTTTGTTTGAAAAACACTTTGCTTTTATTTTCAAATTCATTTCTATTTAATTAAAGCATCTAAATATTTGCTTCTATATTTCGATTGCCACTGTCATTAATGTTTGTTGTGGATGTTATACTTTGCATGCTGCTTTTTCTAGAGTCGGATTCAGAATTTGATGAAAAGCATGTCTGTTACCAATGAGCATGAGGTTAGTAGAAAAGAAAACTAATTACTGTTGAAATAAAATGGACCCTTCATAATTCAAATCTCTTTTGTTTCTCAAGTATTTAAAATTTCAAGGGTTTTGTTTGCAATTACAGATTTAAAGGAAAACGAGAAAATATTAAACTTCAAATAATATATATCTGTAGAAATTTGAGTTATGAAGGTTCTGTACATGATTGTAACAATATATTATGATCCATACAAAAAATTGTATATAAATTATGTACAGATTAAAAATACATTTAATTGTTTGTTGGGTAATTTTTTTAAACTTTTGCATTAGAGAATATCACATTGTTAGACATGAATGAACTCTGAAGACTTAACTTGCAGCTGAATTTATTAATATATTGTTGGAAATATTTGGTGAGCATGCTTCTTTTAATTATCCTACTTTTAAGGTTAATTTTTGTGGCACCATTTTTTTCTTGTTTTGTCAGAACAGCAGAGATAGTTTGTAGATTTTAATACTATTAAAACAAGCGGATATTTTTGATAAATAAATATCTGTTACAATTAGGGGTATTCATATGACTTGCATAAATTGTTAGTGTTAATTTTTTTTTATGTGGTACTATCCCTTATATGTTTGTTGTATTTAATCTGCCAAATAATTTCTTTATGGTAAAGATTTTGCCATAAAATATATTTGTTTCAATAATAATTTGTTGTAACAATAAAATAAATTGCTGGAAAAAGAATGAAAATTTAAATTAACTTCTAAAAGTTTTAGAACTCAATAAATACAGGTAATTGTTTTGTTGTTATTTTGCTGTATTAATGGCCAACGAATAATGTGTCTGATGAATAAAATTTATCAATTGCAAGAATTTATTGCTATCATTTTTTTTTTTTAGCTCTTTTTAATTTTATTTTGTAGCAGACAAAATATATAACCATGAAACAGAAACTTTGTTAGAAAAAAGGAAATTTGTTATAGAAATTGTGTTCTAGTATGACTAATGTTTTTATGAATAGTTAGTATTTAAATTGTAACTGCAACTGGGGAAATATTAAAAGATCATAATTTCTCTTTGAAATTAAAACAGTCTTATTGAAATTCTTATGTTGTATCTTGTATTTTATATTTACAAAGTATTTTCACTGAAAAGCTTATAAAACAAATTTTTCTTCACTGCAAAAAGTCAATATTTTCTGAACGTTTATTTGTTTCACACTTCTAGCTTATAAGGTTTTACTTTATATTTTTGCATGAAGCATGGCTCATTTTAATTTTTTTTTCTTCTTTCTTTTTACAAGTTATGTTTTAATTATATGGTTTGTTGCTGAGCAATCATTTACCTTAATTGCTTTGCTAAAATTTGAATTGCATGATAAAGATGTTTAACAAACATACAAACTAAAATGAGTGAAAATTTAATTATTAGCTAAAAAATAAATGGTGTATCCAGCTGTTACATAATGTTTATCTTTATGTGCATATAATTCAATTTATCTCTGTAAAACATCCTTATAGGGTTTTTTTGTTTAATTGTAATTTTTAAAAATTATTAAATTTGTTTTATTTAATTTTATAAGAATTAAATAACCCTTAAAATTAATTTAGAATTTTAATTGAAGTTCTGCTTCTTAATATTCTTTTAAATTTATAATTTAAAATATTTTGTTACAATTGTATTTAGTTAATACCTTAGTTTGCACTTGTCAAACTGTAACTTTCTACTTATAAAAAAAGAAAGGGACATTTAATAAAAACTAGAGTTTCTTTTTATTATTACTATTTGAATATGGGATAATTATGTTCTTGGTGCAAAAGTTTCAACTTTTTTTTTTGTTTTTTTGTATCGCATATTCATAATATTACAGTTATCTTACCATAGTGAAATTGCTTCCTTTTTGGTAAAACTGTGTATGATTTTTCTGATTCTTTATCTTAAATATGTGAAATCCAGGGTAAACTTACTGCAAGTCAGGTTGGCTCCATTGTTGGCTTACAATCGGGAGAAATTCAACAAGTAGCCTCTGAATTTGCTGAAAAGGTAAGATGTTTTCAGGTGCATTTACTTATATTATTAATCAAATTATGGTTCAAAATATAACTAAGGAACACTGTTTTGATTTTTAAAAATTCTAAAGAATTTTTTATTGTTGCAGCAAGCGGAACTTGCAAATGAAGAAATGGGTGAAAGAGGACTTAGTGGTATTCAATATCATAAGCGAACTGTGGCTTCACTTACTAAGCAGATAACAGAAAAAGAAGGAAAAGTTGCAGAGGTATCAATACTCTTTCTTCCTTCTCTCTCTCTCCTACTTTTTTTACATTTTTTTTTTATTTATGTTTCAAAACCTCTGCTTTATATGTTTTTTGATACATATTTTTATATTCCAGGTTGAAGCCATAAATATAAATTTGAAAACTGCCTATCAAGAATCCCAAACTAGATTGCGAAATGTAATATATTTTGTTTATATCTTTTTGTAAATTCCATGCTTGCTAATTTTGTTACATTCCATTGAAAAATATTTTATGAATTTATTTTTCTGTATAGCTGCAAAATACTTACAAAGACATGATGAAGGAAATGAAAGTTTTGGAGGAAGCTGAGAATGATGATAACAAAAGGTATGTCACTGAGGTTTCTCATTGTGTAATTCAATATGTAGCAATGGTTTAATTTGTTACAAACTATTTTCTTTAAAAGTTTTGAAAAATTAAGTCTGTTTGAAATTATGTAACTTTCTGAAGCATTCCCAGAATATTAAGACTATTGTGTAATTAAAAGTTTTCCTTTAACCCTTCAGTACATGCACTCATTTTTAAACACTAACAAATACATGGGGTAATTTCGACCCCAAATTGTTAGATAATTAATCCTTATTTTATTGACTTTTTTTAACAAAAAAAAAGTTGTCCTTAATATTTTACTTTTTTTTTTGTTAAGTATATAAGCATATAAATTGTATTTTAATACATATGTGATTTTCAGCAAGAATAATGAAATTTTTTCTCCATTTTTCCATAAATTTTTCTGCATTCATTCTTTTTTTCACCCATTCCATTCATATATAACTATTTTATATATAATAAATAATTTTTTATGCATAGAAATATTTGAATTAATAAAAATCGATATTATTTTACTGTAGTTTACATTTTCTGTCAAACCTATTATGTTAAATGAGGGTCGGATTTAGCCTTTGAACCTCTCCGTACAAATATAAAAAATTGCGCCGCTATGGAACTACAATGCAAGCATTCTAAAAAAAAAAAAGTATATGGTCTTTTTACATTTTTTAGCGAACACCCAAAAAACAACAGTGTAACTCAGTAATTGACACAAATACTTATAATAACTTTTCACTTAAAATACTTCATTTAAAAAAACAGTTAACAGGAGTGTAATTCAGATGAATTTTTTTACGAACTTTTAGTTCAGAGAATTCTCTAATTCAGAAACATCTAGACTGTTTCTCAGTTCATATTCAATTCCTAATATAGCAAGGTCTGACAATCTTGTTTGAGATGTTGTTAAAAAATAGTAATTGATTATTTTTAGTTTGGAAAAATTGTGTTCCCCGGATGTAACACTTATTGGAAGAGTTGGCAAATATTCTTAGAGCAATGCTCAAGTCTAGAGCAAATTGATTCATTTTTGTTATCAATTTCAAAACTTCCAAAGGTGGTTAATATTTTTCCAATAGAGAACATATTACTCATATTTCGTCACAAAGTTCCAGGCTGTTTATATCCGATGATTCTCCGTCTGTTAAAATGTTTTCCAAATCTTTGCAATTGGCCAAAATTACTGAAGAACTAACATCTTTTAGTTCATATATATGATATAAAAAACAGAAGTAACTGTTGTGATGCTATAGCAGAGAAAATCTTTGCTCTAAAGAATTGATTGCAGTGTGAATCAGGTGGTAAAAGAATTACATTTTGTGTTTTTCCCGTGCATCGAATTATGGGCTCATTCTTATTTTCATAATAAATTTTCTTTTTCGACGACGAACTCGATGTCTAGATATCGATACAAAATTTTTATCTGCATCTTTTTCGGATGCCATTTCGCCATGATCAACAAGAATTACATTAAAGTGATTGTCCGATCTCAAATTCCTAAAAAAAGGATTGGAACTTTCCAAAAGTTTTATTGCCAATGCAATATCAGAATTTTTCCCCTGCATGAGTTCACTAATGGGATTGACAAGATTTAATACTAATTATCGTGCAGATTTGAAATTGGTCTCATTGTGGAGGGTATTCTACTGTTGTACAGTATTGGTACTGTAGGTGCAAAGGTATCTGCTCTGTACATCACACATACAAATATTGCCTTTTGTATATATAGGTTACTGGAGTAGTGCCTTGAAAGTTTTATGGTCATTAGTACAAAAAAATAAATTTTATTGTTTTTTAGAATTTTTTCAGAAAATTTTCAAATTAATTCAATTTTGTTTTTAATTTGTTTTGGCAATTTTGCGCCCCTCGATTTTTTTTACACCATGCCGGGGGCATGGACTAATGGAGTGTTCGTCCCACCCTGGTTAAATGAATCCAAAATGCTAGCACATGTACGGGTAAATATGCCCTCAACACATACCCACCCCTCAGTAAAAAATGAATTATCTGGTTTTTCTTGTATCTATTTCTCTAATCCCTTCCTTCTAAACCAACTATGAAGGTACAGGAAATAACAACAGCATGTTTTGAGAAATTCCTAGAATTTTTTAATTTAAAGAGAAATGGTGGTGCAAAAAGGCTTCACACTCTAACTTTCTAGATGTTCTTTATTAGATGTGTTATTTAACCCTTTGAGCCCTATCCCGCCTCATTTGACACAAGCCGGACTCTGGCGCCTGGGTGAATTTTACGGGAGAAAACTAGTTCCTTTCTTTGTTGTCAATTGATTGCGTAACAAAGGGTGTCGTCCTCCTGGAATTTCTGTAGAGAAAGGGAGGATTTCATTCTGATTTCATGAATGAATATTTACTCCAGTTTTTGAGGCACTTGAATTCACACTCTAACAGGGTTCGAAGAGTTAATAATGTAGTGCTTTTCATCATGGGTGTTCATTACTCTAGATTTGTACCTGAACTTTTATTAATATAACCAAAAACGTATTAATAAATATTATATATGTATATATAATATCATCAATTTTTTAAGATTTGTAGAGGCATTTTTAAAGTAATCCACAGATGTGTCATGATTTTGTCACGACAGCATTTTTCTATCGTGATTTCACCTTTTAATTCTTACAATTTAAATTACAAGAAAAGGTAGATTACTTGTAAATCCAAGAATTACAGATTTTAACACTCAAGTTAAACAAAATTATTCACCAAAATAATACTCCTAAAGGCATTCAACAAAGTTTTCAAAAAGTTAAGGAAATCAATTTGCCAAGAGGTTATCACATAATATAAGATGGTAGGATGCGTTGTGTATTTTTAAGCAATAACCCAAAGGAATTTAATTTTAACCAAAGCCTTAGATCCCTTTAAGGATGTGATACACTTGTGAAATAACAACATAAATCAGTAATTTGTAAATAACAATATAAATTTATTTAACTATATCAGTTTGATTTTAAATTATTCCTCCTTTAAGTGAGGGAAGTAAGATATTGCACAAATATAGAAACAGACATACTTCAAAATTATTGCACACATTACCAAATAATTAATCCTGTACGTTTTTACACCACTTTAAAAAAAATCTCTAGCTTCAAAATAATTGCACACAATAACTAAATAATGTTTTTACACATTATAAGAATTTGTCAATTTTTTTCAATTATTGCTTTTCTTTATTTAAGGAACATTATTTCATATTGAAGGCGATCTGTTTACTTTTCCATATTATATTATAGTTAAAGTATCCAAACCAGGACCATATTTGCGAACGGCGCCGGCTGTGCATCGTCACGGCAGTTAAATTTGGAACAAAAAGGGAAGTTAACAATGTGCAGATAGCTTAAATACTTGGACAATGGGGACTCCCGGGAAAAAACTCTTGACTGGGAGTTAAAGTAGAAGTGAGGTTATTACGATTGAAGTAGAAGTAATTAAAAGTGAGGTATCGTTAAAAATAATTAAAGAGGGTTTAAAGAATTAAATCGTTACAATTTCCCCCTCATATGACAGCAGGAACATGATGCTGTCGACTCTTTGAAAGATCATATTTGTTTGGTGTGTAGAGGCAGACTTAAGAAGGTAGCAGTTGTTGAAAACCAAAAATCGCTTATTTGCACTCTTCAAATAACATCTTCAATGGATAAAAGAGGAATTTAGAATCTTCTGTTGATCGAAGCCATAGCCTTTGTTCAGAAAGTGTGCACAAAGGCAGCATGTCTGACAAGGTTAATTACATGGCTACACAAAAGGAAGTTGCAACATCGCAGCACGTTTTTATTGTAATTTCAAAAAGGGGGCAGTCTCACTCACTACAGCCGGTTGAATCCTGATCTCTGTGAGTTACAGTGACAGTTATTCTAATATTAGAATTTAAGTGGAAATAATTAAATAATTAGTTCTAAATTTATTAAAAGTTAAGAAATGTTTTTAAAAATAGGAAAATGTGAAATCATTACATGTTTATATATCTCTTTCAGCCTTTTAGAAACTCTCCGATCCCTTGTAGCAACCAATGAAACTTTAAAAAAACAGGAACAAGAATTTAGAAATCATTGCAAAGAAGAACTTGCTAGGTTAAAGGCTCAGATTGAAGAAATAAAAGCTTCGTCTGATGAAGGTTCTTCTGAAGATATGGTAAGATCTCTTTTCTGATTTTTATTTCTGAGTACCTAGTGTGACGTACGGAGATTGTAACCTAGCTATAGAGTCCCGATTTTATTTTACTTTTGCAAAATTTTTATATTTGTGAATTAGTAAACTCTCCATCATCATTCTCAAATTTTATTTTAGAACCAATATATCATTTTGAAATGAATTATATGGGTCATATTATAACAAATGCAAAATATCTTTCAATGTTGATAGCCTAGATGCTTCATACCTAAGAAATATTATTTATTCCCATTAAACAAAAACAGATGTGAATTTTATGGGTCTGAAAATTCTTTTTCAGACCTTTTTGGAAAAGTTTTTAAAAGTAATGTATTGATTACTTGAACAATTTATCAAAATCCTTTATGGACCATTGTCTTCTTGCCATCAGTTCCTCATTTTCAACACATGTTAATATGCATAGTTCAGGTTCAATTCTAATACTTGAAAAATTAAGTGAAAAGCCATTATCGGCATCAAAATGTCTTGCTGGTCTTTTCAAATTTCAAGTTGTTAGCAAAGACAGATAAAAACAGCAATTCCTAGGACTGAATCGCCCGGCCCGTCCCCCCCCCAAAAAAAAAAAGGCAAACTTTTTATTAACCCAAAAGGTAAATAATTTGTAAAATGATGCAGTAAAACATAATTAAAATTTTAATTAATTTAAAATGTATATACTTTTTGCTTAACCCGTTAACACCCAAATTAATTCTGCTGAATATATTTTGATGAATATCTCAAATTTAACTTATTATGGACTACTTAGAGTAAAAAATATGAAATTTAAACAATTGCTTTGTTAGTTTTTAAATTATAGCCCGTCTTCATTTGAAGATGCTGGGTGTTCCAGTGATAAAAAATTATTCTTGTTAGGGAAGTCAATAAACTTGTTTACAACCTATGAAATTTGTAATAAAGACATAGTCAAAGTATTTTATTGAATTTCTAGATAAATCTGATTGAAATTATTTCTTTTTTTTTTTTTTTTTTTTTTTAAATATTTATCAAAAAAAAAAATATATAGACTAAATTTTGTATTTTTAGTGTTAAAATTTTAGTTTTAGGGTAATAATACTAATAGATAAACTGGACAAATTTTACTAATATTATTGAATCCAAGTATACGATACATACATAAAATGCTTCAAAATACATAGCATGCATTGAAATACACAATTATTATTATCATTCTTTGATAAAGAGTAATCTGGAGTATCTTTTATCTCAGCAAGCATACCTAATCTTTTCATTTAGAATATGGTCATATACTACCCAAGTGAAAATTTTTCCAAACATTTCTGTTACACTTAACTGGAAAATTTCATTTATAAGACTTTCAATATTTTATTTCTTCATTGAATTTCGAATATTCAGTATCAACTTTTGACCATTGTACTTTTGTCTTTTTTCATTTCTGATGGAGGTGATCCTGCATAATCTTCATCAAAATCGATAATATCCATTAATTTATCTGAAAATTTGTTTTCTGCTGAACCTGCTATATCATATACTGCAGGTGTGTTTACACTTTCTCGTCAAAATCTTTTTCATTTGTTAACTCGTCAACGTCTGGTGGAATTGCTCTAATATTCGTTTCAATTTGTTCTGAAAGCAAATATTATTGAGCTTCATTAGTCCTAATAAACTTACAAAATATGTTTATTTCACTATATTTTCCCTAAAAAAAGATAAGAACATTTGCTGTAAAAATGAACAAGTTTTTAATTCATTCATTACGCACAAAGTGCAAAATAAAAGTATGATTCTGAAAATTTGAATAAAAGTTGGGTGCAATGCCCAGTGTCCTCAATTGAGGACAGTATTATATGACATTTTTGAAAAGGGAAATTTCAAAATTACAAAATAATTTACTATCACATGCTAACATAATACTCTAAAATAAGGTATTATAATAGATGTAATTCCTCAACTTGTTTTTAGTTAATGCAGCTGCACGAAAACTAAATGCATCTACAAGGAGGCTTGAAAAATCACAAGACAGCGATGCAAATCGCGAAATTATAAAAACAAGCAGCTACAAGAAAATTTGTAGCTATGTTCATCATGATATCATCTACCATTGTTAGAAATAAAAAAACATTTTCAAGAAATCGAAAAGATTCTACATAGCGTTTTGTTCACTATCCTCAAATGAGGATGCTGGGCATTAATGGGTTAAACAAATTGTTTGAAAATTTAGGTTTGCAAGTTTATCTGTATCACATTAACATTCTGAATTATTCAAAATTATGTCAAATTTTTTCTGTAAGATAATTTTCCAGATTTTTAAAATGGGATTATAATTATCCCTGATGATTGTCTAATTCACCAATCGAAAATTTAATTAACTTACAAAAAGCTGTAGTTTCCAATCATACTATTAATTTAATAATTATTGGCAAGAAATATTGTGACATGAATTTAGAAATACATGGTTTGAAAATATAATTTTTGTTGCTTAATAATTCAAGTTGCATTTTTTAGAAATGGGTTCTGTATATATTTAAGTACTGTTTCTCCTATTTCTTTGAGATTATTTAATTTCTATAAGCAGCTGTTTGGTACAGTAGTATTTTACTAAGTTCTTTTTTAAAAAAATTTGTGTTGTCTATTGTAATATATCTCTTTTGTATTCATAAATATGTTAATTTATCTTTAGGAATATCGAGAAATGGTTGAGAAACAATACAATGCTGATAAAGAAAAGCTCCAAAAAATTCGAATGCTCTTAGTAAGAAATATTTATATAAATAATCTATATCATTGGAAAATCTTGTCCTTTGTACCATTAAATATTGTTTCTTCTATGTTTGTAAATAACATTGCTTCTTTTACTTTAACTTTTTCTTTAATTAAGCTAAAAGTCTCAATTATGCCTATGATTTATGTAAACTTATTCTTATTAAAGTCACTCTTGTAACATTTAAACTTTTCTCTTTTGGGAAATTTGTGTCATGGAAAGTTTTTATTTTAATTTCAACATCTCAAAAATGTATATTTATGCTCCGACAATATTGTGATGTAATTTTGACATGAACTGACACTATATGAACAACTTGATGTCTCCACAAATATATTAAAAAGTTTTAATTTCATTTTTAATGTCAAGTATTTGGAAAGTACATTATAAATTTATATCATGTGAATGCTTCAGCACAGCGAGTGAGTAGTTAATGAACACACAATTGGATAGTGAACATCTTGCAGAACAAGCGCAGGAAGAAGCAGCTCATTGTGTACGATTTGTAGGATTGCATCTTACTGACATCTGTTGATGCTGCAGTAGGCGAGATGAATAAGCGAAAGTGGGATACTAAAGAATTGCAAGCAGCAGTCGCAAAATTTGCCAAGTAAACTTGTGAAAAGTGTGTTTATTTTTATGTGTATCTCTTGATGGTTTTTTGAAATGGATTCTGACAATTGTGTTCATAACCATTTTAGTTTGGTACATGCCTGATTTATGCTCTCTGAATTTTTGTGAATGCTTTTCTGTACTTTTAATTTTAAACAGAACCGATAATATTATAATGCCTAAAATGAATGGAGTGTCAAAAATTGCACTTATCATAGAAACCAAAGATGAAATGCATATTATTATTGTTACATATGAATAAATATAAGGAAAATTATTTAATTTTTCATTAATATATTTTTGGTTCACCAGAACGAATGAATTGAATTCTCATAAAAATGTTTTTAACCCTTTATCTACTGCATTATGAACTACTGAAAATTTCTTCATAAATATATATATATTTTTTAGCTGCCATATTGATAATTAAAGGATATACAAGAAGAAAAATCTCCCCGGTGCGAAATTTAATTTATTAGAACTAATTAATTAAAGTGGTACTTAAAAGTACCGTCAGTACACTATGTATAAATTTCCTCATAATAGAAAAAAATTACGGATGATATTTCTAATGAAATTTAACCTCTTAAAAATGCTAAATAACCAAAAAACACTCATAAGAAAACAAAGAAATTATCAAATTGACATAATTTTATTTTATACATAATAAAGGTAGAAATTCACATTTGATGATAATCATAAAAACATTTTTTTTTTTTTTTCATTTACGCACAAAAATATATTACAAGTTGAGCATTTTGAATGTGGCTTTGATTGAATATTTTTGAGTGCACAGAATTCACAACGTCCTCGATTCGACACGAATGTTGGCCAATGGCATCCTTTATTTTCTAAACGAACATCATTAGAAACAGACAAATTTCCTTTTCTTCTCTTTTTTGCACAAAAAGTTTGTTCATCTCCATTAGATTTATGTCTCCCTTTTCATTTTGGTTGTGGTTTTGATTTTGTTAGTAACCCTTTGGTAATGCAGCACTTATATTCGAGGGACGACATTTTCTCACGACGCACTTCCACATATGCAATATATGAATTTACATATGCCACTTCTAGCACAGCAGAAAAAAGCCTGTGCCACCATTTTTTCGATTTCCTGTCCCTATCATAAATAGCACGTATCATGTCGGCTTTATCAATTCCCCCCATGTGTCCATTGTAGTCTTTTACAACAATGGGTGCGGTAACGTCAATTTTGGTACCATCTTTGAGTCTCCTTTGGACTTTGCAAGTGTCGTTTCCATGATAATTCGAAAGAAAGTGTACGGATCTATTGTCCTTCCATTTGAAGAAGGATATTCCTTGATCAGATATTTGATAATCTAAGTCCCCTCGTTTCATTTTTTTATCATCAATAAGTTTGGGTAACCCAAGTCTATCAGGACGAATGGTGCCGACTGCATATATATTTTTCGTTTTCAAATACTCAAATAGTGGCACGGAAGAAAAAAAAAATTGTTCATGATGATGTACTGGCTACGTGTACTGGCGGTACTTATAAGTACCACCGAATAATTCGACTGTTAATCACATTACATAATCTGTTATCTTATAATGATTGGGCAAATAATATTCTAAGACAATACAAAATTAATAATATTCTAAGACAATACAAAATTAATAAAAAAAATACAACACTTACCTTTGGTTTGATATTATATATTTATAGCAAAGAAAAGATAAGAGCGGCAATCCGCACAAAATGGCAGCAAAAGAACACTATGTCCGTTCGAAAATAGCTTTCTTCCTCGCAAAATTCATCAGCCTAGAACAACTACTGCCATTTTTCATGAAAAAGTAGAGTTAAAAGACTGTTTCTAAAACGTACCATCAGAATATCAGTAATGGTTGTTGTGCTATAAAGTTTTAAAGTGATTGGTACTTATAAGTACCGTCAGTAGATAAAGGGTTAAATTGGTGATTGCTAAACAAAAAATTTAGCTAACAAACACTGCCTTTAAATCTGTGTTCATTAACCAATCCCTCACTGTTCTCTACTTTACATTCTTACTTACTTGCAAAATATTTAAAGTGTTTTGTCATATATATTTCTTGGTAATGCAAATTCGAATATATTTTTCATCATATTATTTATTTTGTATAACACAACAAGTTGATTAATTTCAAATCTTTGCTGCTTCTTCTAGGCTTGGAAAAACAGAGAAATTGCTACATTGCAAAGGAAATTTGATGAGGTGCCATCCAGAGCGGAACTCAGTCAATACCAGAAACGATTTGTAGAATTGTATAATCAAGGTAAGAAAAATGGTTTGCAGTGATGTTATAACATTATTCATTATTTTATCCCTTTCTCAATTCTGTGGCTTTACTTTAACCCAAGTCCATGTTCCCTTGGGTTAAAATAAAGCCATGAAATTGAGAAAGTCTATGTTTCCTTAATGATATTGCATTTTTATTAAGGATTCATACGTGCATTTTCAAATTCATCCTGATATAGTTTTGTTTCCATTGAGCTTTCCAAAAAGTATCAAAAGCATTTTCATTTTAAAAGGAATTTATTAAGTGATTTTTTTATTATTGTTAGATTATATGATATGAATTGTATGATGTACGTGTTATTATTTTTTAGTGGCTGCAAAGCATAAAGAGACATTGCAGTTTTATACTTTATACAATACACTAGAAGATACTAGGATGTATATAATGAAAGAGGTACGTATTTTGTGAATTATTTATTATGATGAATGTATATAATGGGGTTATTTCCGAACCCACATTCTGATAATGTTGTTTCCTAGTGTAACGCTTTTCTTGAATTAGTTCTTGCAACTGGCATTTAAATATGTTACTTGTTCCTTATATTCACCTAGAAAAAAATCAGAATACTTCGTATATAACTACAAAATGTAATTTTTTTAAAAAAATTATTACACAGCCATATACAAACTAAAACTTCAATATATTCAGTATTTTATTAACTGAAGGATATCAGTAAATATTTATTTAATAAATGATGCAGCTTATTTATTATGTAAGTGATTATAATAAATAAAGTGCTAATTATTACTGAACTTTTTTTAATTTTAAAAATAATTACAATAAATAAGTCAGAAATTATAATTAGTATACAGCACCTTAGTCAGTAAATTTATGGTGCCAGTGAAAAATTGCAAACATCTCTAATGGTGCATTTTAAACAATGTCCAAGCTTTAGCTGTACCATTATTAACTGGTACAGCTAAAGCTTGGACAGCTATTTTGGCTGTACCATTATTAAATGGGTACTGAGTCTGTATCGTTTTTTAACTCTATTAAATAAAATCCATAGTTAGAAGCAATTTTTTAAATGATTTGTTTCGTAAAATTATGTGCCTATTAAATTTACCTCGAATAGACATTTAAAGCAATATGAAATCCTGTGCCTCGGATAAAATATACACGTTCTTCTAGGTTAATTTTCTTAGTAAATCCAGCAAACATTAGTAGAATTAAAGAATAAATTTCCATCATGTTTCTCATATATCGATAGATCAAAGTATTCATTTTTATTAACATGAACTCTGAGCACATTCTTAATTGTTTAAGTTTAAAAAAAAGAATCGTCAATAATTTCAATTGCTATGCCTTTTTGTTGATCTTAATTTCTGTTTCTAACAAAACCTGCTGAATGCTTAAACTTTTCCCTATTTTTTGGTTAACTATGGTTAAACTGGTTTCTTGGGGGAGAAAAAAAATACTCAATGAAAATTGATCCCATTTTAACATTAGTAAAGACACTTTTAAACTGATATTTGCTTAATTACAAACTGAATTAACAATATGTAAAAATGAGATTTTGGAAAGATGAAGGGGAACTGAAATATATAACTACCTTATAATATTTTAATATTATAAGGTATATATATAATATAATATCTTGAACTTGTGTTAAGTTCATTTAGGAAAGTAGCTCTAATTTATGAGTGATAGAAAAAATACTATTTTATATTTATTCTCATATACTTGTATCAACTATGTAACTTCTCAAATATCCGTAGCGTTTTATGCAATTTATTAATACCTTTTATGCAAATGCAGTTTTACACTCCATATAATATTGTGTTTAAACTATAATTATTTTTTAGGTTCATGTTGTTATGAATAAAATGTTTCTGAAAATATTTTTATTTCACCTAAGTGAACATTCTAATTATTTCAAATTCTATTTCTTAGGTTGATTTGTTAAATTCTATTCAAGAAAATTTTACCGAGTAAGTTTCAAATACCTCATCGAATTTTATTTTATTTTGTCAATGTATTTATATTATGAATGTATTGTAATATATTTTTCATAGGGCAATGGCATCACAAGCCTCTAAAGTTGAATTCCTTGCTCAGCTAGAAACGATTGTTGAAAGGATTTTACAAAATAAAGCAAAAGTAAGCTTCCTATTAAAAAATTGTTTCTTGTATAATAGTTTAGGAATGCAGTGACCTTGTGTTTGTGTAATATCAGAGGATTGTGTATTCGAGGCTTTATTGATTGAATATACAGATATTGGGATCTAACACAGTCAAAGCACATGCAGAACCAATTTCATCCAGTGGCCGTTTTTTGCACAGGCACTCACTTCATGCCTAGAGGTTTTAAGGAGGCCTCAAAATCCCTTCGACAAACGGTGCTGTGATAAGCTAACTGTGAATTTAGACACTCGGTAGGGCAAGGGCCTCAAAAAAATTTCACTCCTGTGTCTTCATATTGCCAAAATCTGTCACCAATTTCATCTGCATATTTGGACCTGGAGCACGATAAATTTATTGTGGCTCAAACATCCTCGTGTTAATGTGGAATGGAAATTGAGGCATGGGATACCTGCTCTTGTGTCATCTGATCACAGTTCAGAATTGTGTAGTCTTTCCCAAAATAGTCCTTGTATATAGCTTCAAAAACAGAATTATAATCTGATAAATGTGTCGGTCTTCTGCAATTAGTGTTATCATAAGCATTAAAAACAAAACCAATATCATCCAAGTTTTGAAACCTGAAAGAGTTGTCATCTCACTTGCTGTTTTGTGATTTAAAATGTTAAATTCATTTCAAATTTTTTTTTAATACATGACTTTAATTTACTTTGCACCCTAGAATAATAAATTAATAAGTTGTTCATTTTTTGAGTAACTTAATGAAAGCATGAAGTAATTTTTAAGAATTAAAAAGGGTTTTTTTATCAAAGATTTCATAGATAAGCTGATTTATGTTCATTTTAAAAATAGTTTATTAAAAAAGTTGCATTAAGTATTCTTAAAAGAATGAAAGGTAACAGAATAACTCGTGATATTTCAAAAAAAAATATTTATCTTTTCCCTACTGTTTACATAGTTATTTTCAAGGATTAGCATTATATTATTGGCTTATTTTACTTTATTTAAATAATTATAAGGATGTAATGAATATTTAGTATTCTGCATATTTGACCAAATAAATTCAGGACAACATTTTTTTGAAATATGTTTTTAAATATATTTAAGAAAGAAATATTGCAAAATTATATTTCAATACATATATTCTCAAAAAATTGTCTAACATTTACTCAATTTTCAAGTACATAGGTGTAGTAAATAATGTTGCGTATCATTTATCATTGTAAAACATGAAATTATGAAAGAACAATAGTTTTTTAGTATTTTCAGGAAAAAATGTTTTTTGTTTCAATTATATTATCAGCTTCAGAAAATGTATTGTCACTGTATGCTGTGCTTGTAGGAGCTGAAAGATATTTTCTTGCTAAAATTGCAAATCTTGGACCTTTTTTTCTTTTTTTTTTTCCCTCGCCAATTAAGTGGACACTCCATTCTAGTTATTAGAAATACTTTATCAAAACAGGAATTTACTTCTAATATTTTTAGTTTATCCACTGAATTTTTTTTCTGTGTTTTTCGTTGTCTTTTTCTGCAATAATGACTTTTTTTTCTATGAAGCATTTCCAAAACGAAGAGGGTTTCTCATTTCTTATCATTGGAATTAAGGTATTTTAAATATTACAAAAATACATCACGGTGTAATATTTTTTTAAATATACAATAATAAAAAAATAAATTGTATTAATCTTTAATTCTTTTCATTTAAAATTTGAGAAATATTTTACTTACAACCAAAAGTGAAATGTTTTTAATAAGTGGGTATTTGGTCAAACATTTAGTATTCAGTACTATTCTTTACATCACTAAATAATTATAAAATATTATTAAATTTAAAATTTTTGTATCTTTGAATGTCTGTTAACTTCCACATACATGTTTAACTGCTGACATTCAATTTAACTACCATCTATAATGTTCAGCTTATTTTTATTATTTTATCCCTAAGAGTATCCAACCCATTAAGGCTTTTTATATATAAATGTAGGTTGAAAAGAAAAAGCTTGAAGAAAAGAAACAGCGTGATATGCTCAATGATCAGCTACTTGACCTGATAGAAAAGCAAAGGCTATACTTTAAAACTGTGAAAGATTTCAAAGAGGTAAGTAAAATTTGTTTTAAGAAATGAATAGGATAAATTTTGCAAAAAGAATATATTGCTGTTTACTTTTTGTAATATTTTCTCGGTATATATTTTGACTTCAGAGTTTTGATAGTGTCTGTTTTGTCAGTAATTTAGTGATGATGCTTTGGTAAATGTAAAGAAATAATGTTAAAATATAGAATTGGACATTTTGATGTGTTCAGAAATACTATGACCATATAGTATTTTTCTGTGTGTCATTCTTATAAAATTTAACCCTTTCACAACGATTTGTCCTGCCAGAGTGTCATCACTGAATAGTAAAAATATATGTAATTACATGGTCATCTTTCTTCTTTTGTGTCTGTACAACTCGGCCTTTCAAAGGTTTTGGCATGGTAAACGTGCTGCCATGAGAATGTGGATGGGATGTTTATATGACCAAAAGATTTAATCCCTACTCATTTTACAGCATATAAGGAGTGACCTAGTTAATGGGCAGCCCTGATGGCGGGTAATAACATTTAGTGAGGGTGGATTTGTTGAATAAGACAGTCTTAACAAGGCCCATTTATTGGCTCATACTTAAGTATGCCATTCTTTTGCAACCTGTCTTCGTAAAAACTGTTTAGGTAGGCAAGAGCTTATGGGGGGATCTGTTTGGATTCCTTTTAGCTGCAGTCAGCTTTCATATTTGCAGGTGTAAACGTAGATGCTTGTTGTAACTGTTGCTTGTCTCTGGAACTCAGTCATTCACAACTATTTTTGGTATTAGAAGAGACAGGCTCAACTATTTTTTTTTTTATTTGAATGTGATTGGCAGATACACTTTGTAATCCAGTACTTTTTCTCCCAAATCTGTTAAATATTGATACCTGATCTCCTATTTTTGGTGCTTAGTTTACTTTAAAGGATAAATTTTAATTGTAAATTTTATAAGTTAGGACTCGGGTGGATAAAATTCTAAAAGTTGCTTCCGCTTCCTCAAAATCTTTAAAAAAAATTATGCAATTCTACAGCATTATGAAATAGCTATTTCCTTAGAAATAATGTATTATTTTTATTAAAATCTTAAAGTACTCATCAAATGATTTTTCTTATTTTAGGAATGTAGGAAAAATGAAATTGTGGTTGCAAAGTTGAAAGAGAAGAATAAAGGACGTTAATTGCTCATGTTCTTAGAAAATGGGAAAAAGTAGCTGCTCGAAATTAGTTGATGAATTATAAAAATGACTAGTTTTCTTTTTTCTGAACTGCCAATTGTATAAATATATGAAGTGATTCAAAGTTGTATATAAACTGGAATTATATTTATTATTTGTTTTTCTACGACTTAATAAATTTATATTTTTGAAATTTTTACTTGTGATTTTTAAATAACTGAACACGAACATTGCAATTCAAGCATTTCTTTTATTGTTAACTTAAATAAGTACAAAATCATATGCTATGTACATAACAAAGCAAATAAGGCACTTTTCGATGTGCAACATGTAAAAACAACATTAAAAAAAGCATCTGAATCTCTTTGGCACGTCTTTCCAGATGATCATTGAATTGAAAGTCTATTTACAATGAAAATTTCGTGAAATGAACACCTTTCTGTACAATGGAATGTAAGTATGGAATTATTTTGGAAAAGGTACAATTCGCCTTTTCTTTAATATACATTTTTAGTGCACTTCTAATCAGTGAGATCGAAATCAGAAGTTCAACATTTGAATATGAAATACAAACTAGTTGTAGTAAGTTATGATCACTTCAAATGGTAAAAATACTTCAGCAAAAAATAATAAATAGCTTTCAATCATCCATTGTAGATTCTCATGGATTTTTTCCCTCTTAAAATTTTATCTTGTGCGTTATAATGCATGCCCTAATAAACTGTCCTTATCACAGCTACTGTTCATTAATCACAGAAAAATTAAATGTTTATTCAAGAAATCCATATTTTATGCCTTAAACCTTGACAAATAAAACTCGCAGTCTGTGCAATAATTGCTAGGTAGGAACACCTGTTTAGTGTGACACAAATTGCAAAGAACAGACCCATTTGAGTTTTCAGTTGATGAGTATTCTTGGAGCTGTCCATGAGCCTCCCCATTGTCTAGTCCTTCAAAGTTACTATAACTCTTACTCAATATGGATATTTCTCCTTTTCCCGCCTCTACGTGCTGTTGGTACACTCTTTCAAACAGTGGATTCGAAGAGAAGTCTATTTCATCATACTCTGCACAAGCAACCAATACAACTTCATCAGAAAATGTTACCGTCTTCTTTGAAGACTTCTTTTTCGCTGGATCTGTTGCACCATGTTGGTTTATTGGTTCCTGTTCCAGTGGCTGAAAATGTCCATCACTGTTGGATATCCTAATGAACTCTAACCTCTGCATCGCAGTGGCATAATCGGGAGGTTGCATGGGCCTTGGAGGACAGTTAGCAGCAGTATTTGGTAATCCTGGTGGATGCAACATAGTTGGACTGAGTGGAGTGCTTTGTTTTAAAGCAGATTTTATTGGTTTTGTCGCAGGCTCTGGAAGACCTACTGTGTTTTTAGAATTTATACTTGGTGTTTCATTTAAAGATTCCCTATTGTCTGTCCTTGTTTTCAGTGCTGATTTTAAAGGAGGAACATTTTGATTGAGACTACTGCTTGAAGTTTGGCTTCGGGTTAAACCAAACTGAGCTTGAGAATTGGAGATTTGATTACTATCTATGGTTTCATTTAAATGATTGGATGAATTTTGATTTTTCATAACGCTACTTATTTGTTCCTCTTCGCTTGTTGTTTGAGCACTTGGTTCTTTTGGCTTCAGCAGTACCTTTTCAAACTTTGAAGCAAGGTCTTTCACGCTGTTTGAAGTTTTGCCTTTGATGTTGGATACAATAGTTGGAGAACTTGCTACTTCAGAAGCATTTTCCGAGTGAAGCTGAAAATATACATTAATTAGGAGCTTTGAACTTATATATTTTAATACGATATGCATATTAGTTCTATGCTACAAATTACATATTTAAAAGTGTAGTAAAGAATAGAAAGTATCTATGTTCATGTAAAGTTTACTGCTTTCTGAGTATTAAAAAGGCATCTAAGCATTGTGCACTACTAAAAGCCATTTAACAGGTATTTAGAGTACTCACCGTTTTTTACTAGTATACATCTGTGTAGCAGCAAAGATAGAAAATAAGAAGATATATGAGTAGGAAAGTTTTATTAATAAAATAAAGTGATTTTAATAACTGTTTGGTTATTCAACACATTAAGCGCCATGTCAGTCACTGGTGACTGACACTGAAATTTCTGTTCGGACCGCATCAGTCACCCCCTTTTCTCTACTATAGTTAAGAGATAGCAGAGAAAGGATAATTTAATTAGATAGGTGGTTCGAATCTCGGACGTGAGTCGTGGTGCTTAACATGTTAATACATGTCATAATGATAACTATAAGCTTGAAAAAGAAAAAAAAAATGGATTTATTGAAGTATTTCTTATTTTTTAAAAAATTCAAAATCTTGGATTATTTTCTTTGATTAAAACAAAATTTAAAATGTGAATAAATATATGAAAATTATTTACCTTCCAATTCATTGTATTGGCTTTATTTTGTTCTTTCTCCTTTTCGAAAACTGTAAAAAATAATAATAAAATAAGTCTTAAGTTTGTGAAAAACTCTTAATGTTAGAAAAAATTCAGCCTCTCTGGGTTGACTTAAAAATAATTTTTGATAAAATATATTAAAGGGTGTCTGGGCTAAAGGTATCCAAAATTAATGGTTTATACTGAGAGAATTGCACATGATTTGTTATGCTGTGCTATTGATAGAGGCTTGTTGTGCAAGTTTTCTACCAAGGTTGCTCATGGTGGATTATTATCAGCCGCTTTTGACAGTATCCCCATCTTAATATGTCTACTTTGCCTCCCAGTTCTCCAGAAATAGTGCTGTTAGACTTTTTTGTTTGGGGACTTCATTAAAATGATAGCGAACTGAAACTGTGTATTTCTGCAACAGTTGATGTAATAACACCTCAAATGATGCACTTGGCAGAACGCCGCCCCATGCCCGTCGCCATTACGGCTACATGATACACTTGACAGGAGATCATTTGCCATTTGGACAGCTTTAGAACCACTAATGGTCACAATGAACTTCATTAACTTGCAAGGAAACTTGAGGAGCTGCCTTGTTTCATGCAACTGATATTTATAATTAATTGTGTGGTTTTTCTGAATATAAGATATTAATTCTGGATATATCTTTAGCCTGGATACCATGCACTGAAAATTCATTATATTTTATCATAAAAATTTTACAAATTTGTGCTTACCTTTAAAATTAGCATTTCCTTTCTCTGGAATGAACACTGGTTTTGGCTTTTCTGAATTTTCTTGCTTATTCAGGAACTTCTGTTGTTTGTTCTGCAGTTCTTTCAGCCATGAATTTTCTTCCTGGTGAGATAATTTAGGAAGCATGGATTCCTTATTATCAGTCACTTGTATGGTGTTAGCAGCTGATTTAGCTCCTTCCAAAGCCTCTTGCTTCTGCAGCGATTTATTCAAAACCTGTCTTCTCTTTGCTTGTATCTCAGCAAGGAAAGGATTCAAAGGCAATGGCAAGTCTTCTCTGTCATTTGGCTGCTCAGAAACTGACTGGTGTGTCGGAGAGAGGGGAAATTCAGTATTCTCAGAAGGATTCTGAACTGTCTTTATGGGTGACAAAGGTGCTTGAGGAGACAGCACAGGTATTGCAGAATTCTTGAGAGACAATCCTGATTTTGGGGAACATTTTATTTCTGTAGTCCTAATAGGTGGTATGGGAGGCAAGTTTGATTCATTCTTTTGTAGGCTTGTCATATGGGGTATTTTGGAAGGCTTAGAATTGGGTTGATTGTTGAAATCTGATTTACTACTAGGTTCAGGGGATTTCTTGGGTATTGCTGGCAATGTATGTATTAGTTTAGGTTTAGGACTTGTCAGAGCTGGTTGTATATTTGGAGGATTTACTTTAATCAATAATGGTCTTTGGGTTTGGGTTAAATCCTTTTTAATGAAAGCGTGGTGAGGCTGATGAAATCCTCTGGTCACACTTCCGACACCATTGTCTGGTTTCTTTGGCTTTCCATTTGGTAAAGTCATTGAAGGAACTTGAATTATGGCATCATCCAGGAAGCAGTCCACTGGATCAGTAGAATTTTGATCTTCTCGTAAATCAGGTAAACTCCTATTTTTTCTTTTCATGAATCCTCCCATCAACTTTCGTTTTATTTTATGGGGTTTCTTATCAGGAACTGTTATGGGTGAAAGCAGATCTCTGTTACTAAATTCAATTGCATTGTTTTTGTCACTTGGACTAGGAACCTGTGAAGAATTTTTCTGTGTCTTTTTTCTAACTTCATTATCTGTTTTTGGTGGAGAATCTTTCTTTCGTGTGGGAGATTTCGGAGCTACTGCTTCTTGACTTTTGCTGTTCTTTTCCGGATTAATTTGGCTTTTTCTTTTAGGACTGTAATCAGGTTTGTTTTTAGGAAGATCAACATTTTTCAGCATTGTTTCATTTAGTGCATTTGAAAGACTAGTGTTTTTGCGTTGTTTATCCAAAAAGTCTTTGTATACTTGATCATCTTTCACTTTTAGAGAACCAGTTGATGTGCTTTTCTTTCGGTTCCCCTTTTTTGGCAAAGTTCCATATATTTCAATGTTTTTACCAAAATGATCTGTATCGTCTGAATTACTCTCTTTACTTCCTGTCTTTGAATGAGTACTGTCTTTACTTCCTTGGCGACTGTGCCTGGAATGTGTACTGTCTCGACTGGATTGCCTACTATGGTGTCCTGTGTGGCTCTTCTGTTTTCGTCTTTCATCCAGCTCGTGATCTTTTATTCTTCGATATAGATTGGATGATCTCATGACACATGTGCTATGCTTCATTTTTGCACTGACTAAAGAACGTGAGTTGTTATAAGGGGCTTCCATTGCTGCTCTTGCTCGAGCTGGAAAGGAAAAAAGGGAAAGTGTTAGAAACATATAACTATTTGATTTATAATTCTTCATCAAACACTGCGTAAGAATTTTTTGTAAATCCAGAACTCAACTGAAAAATGATTCAAAATGAGTTTAGCTTTAATGCTATGTGCAGATAAGATAAACTGGAATTTAATAATTCTAAGGATACCTAGTGCCTATGAATTCACTAAAGAATTTAAATATTAAGCTGTTAGAGAATTCTAAAAAATAATGCAGATTAAATATGATTAAATCTAACTTTAAGTGAATAAAAATTTATGAAATCACAATCATCTTGAAAATATTTAAGAGATTAATTTTTTTACCAACAAATATATATCGACTACTGATCTCATTTCCTGCAGCTCCGATAGTAATTTTTGATTAAACTTTTAACTTAAACACGATCTATATAAAGACTTGATATAGAAAGTTTTCCATTGCATACAGCAGTGTGTGTAATAGAATTAGAAATAATATTTGTAAATCGGAAATAAACCAGAAAACTAACCTGCTGCTGAGTCACTAAGTAAAGCGGCCATAACTAAATCTCCATCCTTCTCTTTTTCATGTGATTTTGCTAGTAAAAGGTCTGCTTCTGCACAGAGCTTATCGCAGTCTGGAGGACCTGTCAAAAAAGAACGCACTATAAGTAAAAGTATTCTAACAAAATGGAATAAAAATACTGTTAAAAGTGGAATTTGGATGATACCATTAATTAAGTAGAACGTTCTATGGCTCTAAATTCTTATCAAAGTTTTGTTTTTAATTTCAAACAAATGATGCAAATATAGTACGAAAATAACTAGTATTTTTAATGGAATAATTTTTTTAAATAACAGTGTTATATTCAAATATTTAATGACCACATATGGCATTGTTTAAATTTGTATCTTATTAAAAATACGACCAATTAACATACTGAAATCTTTTGAAATATTTCAATACATAGTTAATAGTTTTTCATTACATTTATTTTCCAACCAATATTTTTTTTAAGAAATTGGAACGTTTGAAAAATAAAGAACTCATATGTTAGTTCCAAACACATACCTGAAGATTCCTCTGTGATAAGTTTCAGCTTTTTATTTAAATCTGTTTCATCTTCAGGCAGCCAGTCTTCAGGAATTTGTGTTAGTCGAGGTTCAATCTTTATTGGAGATCCATTCACTGAAGGATAGCTATCTGAACTTGACACAGAGAAGGAGTCGTATCCATGATCTGATGTATTTGAATCAGGAAGCTGGCTTTTCTTATTTAGCCCAAGAAGTAATCTAAAAATACATATATAAACCAAATGTTAATCATTCTGTTGAATTTTTTATTAATTTTTTCAAGAATATAATTCAATTTATTTATTGTAAATTTATGTGTTTGCATCATCGTTTTCATCAAGTTTTCTATTGCAAGATTTAAATAGTTTTGAAACATAACATATTATATTCAATTCATTTTAAACTTAACTTCAGTAAATGAAACATTCTTTCATTTTTTTTCCCATTATGTTCAGCATATACTTTTTTATTATTATTATTTGCTATTGAATTGATTTTTTAAAAAATTTACACAATTTCAATCTTTTTGATTTGATAATTATTTATTCTAATCCGTTTAGCAAAGTAGCAAGTCAATTTTAAATTCATCATAATATTTGGCTTTGAGAACCTTATGCACTCTTCATCTTTTATAAGTACAGTATTCAGATGAGTATTTTTGTTTATATATATATTTCATAAATAACTTAAAAAATCTTTTACAAACAATAAAATGCATGCCTTAACATTATTCTGTATTTTAAAACTATGCCGCAACACATTTGAATTTTATTATTATCGCTGCCAATAACTCATTTTATCGAATTATATCCATTTCGAACTTACCTTTTGGATGCAACAACTGTTAAAAATGGATTTTCAATGGAATTACTGCTGGAAGAACTTGTTCGATCTCCACTCCATGAACCCGAATCTCTTCTAATCACAGGATTTTCAGGTGTTGCATTCTTTAACACATTCACTTTACTGTTATTTGCATTATCAAAAGATTCCAAACTACTACTGCTGTTGCGATTACCGACCGAGCTCTGACTGTATGAACGACACAAAGACATATGATGCTTTTGTTGTTTCAATACATTCTCTACAGCTTTTCTGCTTATATACATATCACTGACTTCTGGGTCTTCTTCTGTATAGGCAGAATCATTGTCCTTCTCACCATCAAGCTCTGCTTTGTCCTGTTTCTGGAACTCTAAAGCACTTAGGTTGCTATACATTTGCACCTCAGCTGCCGAATTCTTGGGCATTTGAGTGAAGGCAGGCAAGGATATTTCATTGAATTTTGATACATCTGTAAGCTCTTCTTTAGCTGAAAGCGAATTCAAATACTGCAAGTTGCTGTACACGGGTAGGGTTTGATTATGAGATGATGGGTTTGAAGGTTCTTGGCCATACTGGAATTGGTATCCATGATTGTGAGAAGACATGCCAGGATCATTTATATGAGTGTTGTAAGAGTATGAATCATGAATGACATTGTTAGGATAAACATCTAAATGCCTCATATGTCCATAGGAGTGTTTCATATTTGCCATCTTTTTAGAGTTCTGAAACGTTAAATATTGGTTTATCACATATTGCCTTTGGTTTGCTGGTGGTGGGGGTTTATTTATTGGATCATTTGCATAAATAACTGGAGAGAATGTATCTGTAAAAAAACAGACAAAAATTAAAGACTACTCCATAAAAATTGTTGATGAAATCACTGTTAAATAGCTAACTATAATTGAAACATTATTATCTATAATATGATCTGCTTCTATACTAAAATTTTAGGGTACAAAAAAATTTATTTACCTCTGTGAGAAAATCCAGTGGAAGTATCAGGGTTTGCAAATAGAAGTAAAAGAGGTTGAAATCGACCTCTTTGGCACTTTTCTACAACTTGCTCCCAACTTGGACCAACCTGTAACCAAAAAGAAGGGTTCCTTTTATATTTGCATTTCATTTATTTGCTGTCATTTTAGTTAAAATTAGAATTAGAAGGATTATTTATATAAATCTCAAATGTTTTAACACGAACACTATATTGTACTAATATGGTAACAGTCATAGTCTATTATCATTAGAAAGTACTAATAGCATAGGAAAGAAAATATTGCAAAATGCCAAACCTTAATGAATATTTTGTCTCTTCCCATGGTTGATAAGAATCTCTTTAAGTGTTATAATATTGCAACATTATGACAATTATTGCCCATTTTAATGAAAGGCATTTAGTGCTTCTTTTAGTCAAAAATATAAGCCATGGATATTCTAAATAATCGGTCGGACAGAATTAAAATTTCAGAGAACATATACTCTATGGTTTCGAAATAAATCTTCACAATTATTTCCCTTATGTGATATTTTTTTAATCTTTAAATATTATGGAGTTTAATGTCAGTTGACTGCAGTACAGCACTTATAAAAATAGGTTTTGAAGAGGAATTGTGTTAAGTAAAAAAATATATAAGCATATATTTTTTGTTGGAAATGCCAACTATCTTAATTTATGGCTTTGGAGAAAATGTAGTGTGAATTAATCGATACATATTAAGAAAGAAATGTCATTTGATATTTTTACCAAAAATGTCAGTCAAAAAGAAATTCATCTAAATTTTGTTACCTCTTGGACAGTTGCATCATCAAAATATATCCACACTCTCAACTTTGTATGGAAAAAGAATGTTGAATAGTGTTTGCCATAGTATGTGACAACACCTACTAACTGATGAGTTGTTGAATTAGCCCAATTGATATCACAAACGTCATGAAACATCTATTAGTAAATGAAATATGTTCGCTGTTAGTACAATAATCATCAAAAGAATATATTTTAAATAAAAAGTTTTAAATAAACATAAAGTACAACTCATGAAAATGGCATTTATATAATTGCTTTTAGTTTAGTGTACTGAGCAAATATGATATAAAAATTTCCATGACTGATATAATAATAGGATTATAAGAAATATTCACAATAACCCATATGATGAAAAATATATCTATTACAAATGACTTCTGAACACATTGCTGCACACTTTTAGTTCCTGCTCATAATTCTTTTATGAAAAACTGGATGGCTATATCTGTCATTTATAGTGACATGTTAAAATTGAGATATAAAGTAGCAAAGTATTACATAAGGATGACAAAAAAAGGATTAAAAGAAGATAATTTTTTAAAAACCTATAATGTATGTAGTATAAAGTATTTTACATAAAAATTTCCTTACATCTTGCAATTGCAGATACATCCCAATGCTTCGAAAAACATCTGTAATATGCTGAAGGGTTGGACATTCAGAATCCCAAACCAGACCAATACTTACTGAAATAATAAACATATTAATTTTAGTATGCATATTTATAAATATCAAAGAATCGTGTATTTACAATAATGCAAGATTCAGTATTCAATGTATACATAATTTTTAGGTAGTAGGAAATGTTTAAATTTTATTTATATTTATTTATGCATTATATTTCTTATAGTTAACAAATGGATCATATTACAAATTAACTTCATTAAACTTAATTTTTTTTAATATGCAGATTTTTCTACATTTTATAACAACTATACTAAATCTGGTATTAAGCTGTTTTGAACAACTCAAGGTAAATATTTTTCATCTGAACATTTGAATTTTACAAAAGTTTTAATAAAATCAGAAGTGAAATATTGATTATATTTCTTACTAGCTAATGTTGAGTTGAATATTTTTTTTTATTTTACTTACCAACTTCAGGATGATTCATCAAAGTTTTCTTGGCTTGTACTTTTTCTCCACAGCCACTCTAATGAAATTAAAAATAATATATTTTCCATGCTCAAATTATTTTTACAAATAATGCATCCAAAAAGAATGATTTTTTACTTATAATATAAATGCATAAGGACTACTGACATATTTGTCAAAAAGCAGAATAATGACCTACTTTTAATGCCTATTTTAATCTCAAGGTATTTTTTAAAAATTTATACGTATGCATATTTTGCAGTTTTCACGAACAAAAGTATTAATTTGTATAAAGATATTCTAAAATTAAAATTTTCATACTGTAAAAATAAGTTTTAATAAAATGTCACTTAAAACCCGACTATTTCACTTCTAAAATTACAAAGACATGATTAATTTATTTATTTATTAGTAACTGTGTGCATTTAGCATGAATAATAATGCATAGTGACAGACAACGTTACTTACTGGGCATTCTCTAACTTCTCCCATTTCACCAGCCAGCCTCAATAATTTCCCAAAAGAATTTGAAGGTATGCTCTTTGGATCTTGTTGCAACATATCCATTGCTTTAGCACTGCAAAAACAAAACACTGCTTAACGACTTACTCTCCTTATAAAAAATGGTTAGTTTTAAAATGTTTTTACATCTTCATAGCCGAAAATCATACAACCATTACTTCTTTTTTTTCTCGAACTTACCATAAAGCAGATGTTGTCACATAGTGCACCATTTGTGTAAATGGAAGAGGTTCAGATGAAGCAGAGCAATTCTGGCACATGCGCTGTAAAGATGGGGAAGCAAAATTAAAATCACCATCCCTTAATATTAAATACATCATTAATGGTGCCTGCAATAGACTAGAAGCTGTACCTGTTCCACAAGTGTCATGGCAAATTTCTGATGGGGTATGCAGTACACATTTCCGCACATATCTTCAGCTTCTTGATTTGCAATGTGGACATGAATCCTTAAAAGTATGTTTTCCTAAAAAGTATAATTGTTCGTGAGCAATGTAGCGATCCTGAACCAAATATAATGAATTTCTGTCTATTTGATTTCAATTAATATTAAAAGCCTATGTTAAAATATCCTTTTTCATTTGCTACTTACAAAGCATTCAGCTGCATCGTCCATAAAACCCAACTGAAATCGTCTTTGATCACAAAACGTCCTTGCGAGTGCGTGTCTCAAGGCATCCGGCGGAAGGGCAGATTCTTGGCTGTATTGAAACTGAGTGAAGAGTTCCTGAAGGAATAAAAGGAAATAACTTTACTTTTTGGTATTGTTTTTGCAAATTTTATATGTTCCTAAACTTTTTAAAGTTTTGTTAGGTTGTTGCGTTAAAATAAACTACAGTGAGTTGAATTCTACGATATACGACGAATATTTCAGTCTTTCCTGAAGAGGTTATTAACTGGACGTTTATTCTGTGACACAGCGAAGGAAAATGATGCCTAGGCCATAGTATTATTTTATTATTTTCGCGGCGCCTCCCATCCACACTTCACCCCGTCAAGACTAGTGCCTGGGAAGATTACCATTGATACGTTCTTGCTCCCTTCCTCCCCCTTAAATACACCGCTACTTTATTATTATGCTGTGCTCATTTTAACTCAGATGAAATTATTAATAGTAGATGATAACTTCATCACTGATAATAATTTCACTGACTTCGGTTTTGGTCGGGGCATCGTAACTCCCGCAGCATAATTTAAAGGGTGGAGAAAAACGCGATAGTCCCTAAATATGTTTATTACTACGCATCCTTTAAAAGTAGAATAATAGACTGCGCGCGGATAAGCAATGGGGGATTTTTGCAATATGAGGCCACAGGCGTAAAATTGTTTTGAGGCCCACTCCCCCAGCAATGTTTTAAATTCCATGCCGGCCTTGCAGTGCGATATATGTCCAATAGATTTTGAGGCCCCTCAGGATCTTGAGGCACGAGGCGAGCACCTGTGCGAAAAAAACCGCCACTGCGGATAAAAGATGCACTCCACTCGTATTCAAAATGCTGCTTTCGCTGCTAGCTTAACAGGAAACAGTGAAAGTGAGCCTATTTGTTTCACTTTATTGTATAAAAAAACAATTTCAACAAAGATATCTCTCGTTTGCTCTAGTTTATTACATTTGTAGAAAATTTATTTACATAAGAAGCCATTACAATTTCCCGGAAAATGTAAAATAATAAGAGTTAAGAAACAATGCCTTTCACTTAAATTTCAGGACCACGCGTAAATTGTTCCGGAAGCTCTTTTCAGTGCTTTTACCGAACTCGAACAGTAAAGAAGGCGATGAAAAATAAATAAAAAATTATTTATTTTAAAAAATATGGCAAGAAAATATTCGGTCAAGAAAATAATGTAACTCTAAACCTCAAGATCTGACTTATCAGTTTCAAGTTCTATTTGACTTTTAATTCATTAAAAAATTTTTGCTCTCCAAATAATGGATAATTCAACAATATTTTTTAACCTCTTTATTGTACAATTTGCGTACTTTATTCAGATAAACCAAATTGGAAAACCAACAATACGAGCGTGGGTTTTTTTTTTTTTTTTGTCGTCATCATTTTAGTATGTGTACAAAGCTACACAAATTTCTCTGAATCAGCTTTTCATACGTCGCGTAACAGGTGTTGGTTAAACAATGGATGATGTTACGAGAAACCACACTATAAACTCCATTCACCGTCAAACTGCACACTCCTGTGGTTCGGAAGGAAAACATGAGGTTGTCATGACAACGTAAACATACGGCCTTGAACCTCAGCCACCCACATCAAAACAATTGTGGATACGTTAAAAAAGGACGAAACCTGCACGCAAATTAGTTGATTTCGCGTTCGAATAGTAGCAACTCACTTGCTCGTAGACGAAAATAATAACCAAACCGATTCAAAATAATCCCGATGGTCAAAAACTTTAAAAATTAAATAAGTGAATATTACTTGATAAATTCCTATAGTTGCCTTTTAAATTATTAACTTCCATCTGCCAAAAGTTTATTTAATTTGTAATAAAAAAAATTGAAATTACTGGAAATGAGAATCGTACGAGAGAAAAAAAAAACTTGTATTATTCAACTATATTGCAATGATAAGATGTCCTGTTCCGTTTGTAATATAATACCATTTTACCTTTCTGAATTCTGAATAATTGCCTATAGCTTAAATTTAAATCCGTGTGTGTTCCTGGATCTTTATATATTAAATGTGCGAAGGTTCGATTTCAAAATTAAATGAAATGGAAAAAGCGTTTTAACTTTTGATTAAAATGGGTATTTACCTAACCATAATAGCACAAAATGCTATAAATATATATATTTCCGATATTGTTAAATATTGTATAATGTCGTAACAATACCGTGGAAAGGTTGTTTGAGAAGTTCCCCCAAAAATAAGCGGTTCCATAACTGACCTTACATCAAGTCAGTGAAGTTACTTCGAACTGATATGCGATTAAAAATAATTCTTATAATAAACTGAGTAGAATAAAACAATATAATCATGGAATTTTTTTTTTATTCAGGAATTCATAGGAAAGTATTTATTACCTTTAAGGCACAGAAAATGCACGATTCTGCCATGCAGGAATGACCGGATAGTTCTCGAAAACTTCTTCGAAACGCATCCAAGTGCCAGAGAACCTGTAAAAGACACTTCATTAACACTGTTCATCTTCAACAGTACTCTAACCACATTTATATTCAGAAAAAAAAGTTTTAACTGGAACAAACCTTAATTTCCTTATGACATTCATAAGAAAAAGTTTTAACTAGATAAGCCTTAATTTCCTTGTGATATGAATAAGAAGAAAGAAATGTAATATTGATTTCTTAACGACTATCAATAAAAAATGTTTTGACATCAAAAAGATGCATGATGTTCTACGCCTGAACAATAACCTTGTAATAGAATTAATTGCTTAACACGGTAGAGCCATTGCTTATACAAATAAATCTCGTATGTTGACAACACAATATTAGCTAAGTCACGATACCTTTCGAAGAAACCTGATCGAAAGTCAGAACAACTTTTATGTAATTATTGTAGATAATAATTGATAATAGCCTGAATCTAGAGGAATAACTCGAGGTTTCGATTCCACGGCTCTGGTTGATCTTGACCTAATTCATTTTAAGCCAAGAGCAATATGGCTGAGTTCACGTCAGCATCTGAATAAATATGAGTGAAGACGGTACATGTCCATCCATTTAAATAAGGCACAGCTGACATCTCCTTTTAAAGTCGTAACCTGGCTTACCCTAAAGATGTCGAGCTCATTTCTGCACATCTACTGAATGGAATAGTTAAAAGCAGAGCCGCATATTATAGAAAGCCTTGTTTACTAGACATAAAATCTTCGTGCAAGTGGCCAAAACTGTGCTTTGCTATCGAGAACTCTCATTTGACTAACAATTTTTAATACTGCGAGTAATTTTGGACATAGTTACACAAATGGGAGCCAACTACCACTTCGTAGATTTCGGTTGCATTGTTGTAAACTGTACATAAGTTGGTGTCGGTTGCAATGCAAAATTGAATTAATTCAATCCGCTGCACAACAGACTTCTTACAATAGGATACTACAGCTTTAGAATTTTTTCTGGGATGTTTTACAAAAACAGATACAGCTCAATATTAGCATTTTAAAGGCTCTACTGCGAAACAGCGTCCAAATAAATTGAGTATGTATGTTATTGTCATAAAAATCTACGAATTCAACAAAGGTGATGTATAAAATATAAGCTTTGGACAACAAATATAAGCTTAGAACATAATATGTATTAACGTTTTTGTTCAAAAACACGTATCACAATAATATGTATATTTTACGTCTTTTTTTTTAAAGATACTTTACAATTTTAATATAGAAATAAAATTGTTTAATAAAGCGGACGGAAGATCAAGTAGACAATTTTTAGGATTACGACCGAATGATAATAAGGGCTTATACCCTCTCACGTTCAAAATTTCAGCCCCTGCAGGTATCTATTGAGAAACAATTTTTGTCATAAAGTGATCTAATAATATTAGTAATTTATGAGTTGATGTATGTAGCCTTAAATATAACAAACAATTTTAAAATAGATTTATTCCAAGAAATAAAACATCTGAAATTTAAAATTTAAGTCGTATGATTCCAATTACCAGATCTAAATTACTCAATTTCTCCTAACTATCACTGAATTAGTTTGAAACAGAAAAACTGAAATCTCTCCATTGTTGTTTTGAGTGTTATGCCCAGTCTTTAACTGTTTCCTAAAATGTACAATTCGGCCTAAATTCTTGCCAAGCAACGTGAAATTAGGAACACTGAATTGCGCTGTTGAAGTAAGATTTTCCTTTGAGATGGCGAGGTTATATTTTAAGATCACCGTATCGGTTAAAAAAATCAATTTGTGAAAAAAAAATTACTAGCCATTTTTAAATAAAGACTACAAGTGGTTCAATCATATGGCTATTGTTCTTAACAAACGACCAGACGTCTAGCTTCACTGTCTAGCGAGGTGAAATTGAAAGAAAAGATATTTTTAGACCGTTTAAGAATAATAAACATTTCCTTTTTCATTTTAGAATACCGTCATGATACAATGGATACTAGGGCAAGGATAATAGAAGATAGAATCTCTATGTTTCACGCATTACGGCATTGCATGTTTCAGCAACTAAGATAACAATCATTTATAAATGGTGTTAAAATGAACACTCAGATCGATAAAATTAGCATCGACGAAGTAACTACTTTTGAACTTTGTTTATAAGTTATAACAGAGAGAAATTTACATTTAATGATGAGTTGATTATAATAATCAAATGGATCAAATCTAACGGGAATTGATCAGGGTTAACGCATTCGATCACTTGCCTTTAATTAAACCTCTCATCTATTGTTTAAAATTCTAATTTAAGAAGACTTAGTTACATTTCTTCATATAATATCAGCACTGTTTGAGACTATTTTTATTATCTTAATCTATTATAATTTTCTATCAAAGCATTCAATGAAAGATGCGAATGCAATGAGCTCTACTGAAACCAAATGTTCAAAAAGTTAAATAAAACATTTATAAGTACTTCGAATTTATTAATTATCACTAAAATTATTATTTGCATGCTAAATTTGAAATTTTCCATTCTTGTTTAAAATTGATTTGGTTATTTTTTTTCTTCCTGTATACTATGAAATGCGTATCCAAATTATTTCTTGCTAGGAATTGCTTGTGTTTGTCGCTCAACGTGAAAACAGAGTTGTCAACCGTTAAATATGTGGCATTAAACGAGTTATAATCAAGAAAGTCGCTTTATAGAAGAACCGATTGAAGTCATATGACAGACTCATACTGCCTCTTATAGTCAACAGAAAATATAGCGTATGGGCCTTCATTCGCGTTTTAATGAGAGTTAGTGTTACATATCACTGAGAGACTAAAACATTCATCTTTCTGTGACAATATTTATAAGATGAAAGTAACAATCACATGCTAACTCAGATTAACCTACAACTTAATTTTTAAAGAAAGAGAAAATGATCCAGTAGAAAGTAGGATCCCCTGCCCAGGAAGTAACACAACAATTGTTACTTAAGAATTTAGTTTAATAAAAAGCAACCAGGCACACAGTGAGCATTACTTTCTGATGACTGTCATTGTTCTCGGTTTTAAACTAATGACACAACAATAAAAGCGTGATCAAGCGATTTGAAAACTCTGACCCATTTGAAAAGAGCCTAGTATCGGCGTACAGAAATTGTACCCACTGTCGGGAAATGAAAAAAATTCTCTCGGAAAATGCGGGGTTACAACTAGGTGGCATAGCGATCGAGAATGGCGCTAGAGTTTCCCCGACAGGTGGCACGACCTGATGTACGGGGGGACGAGTGTAATGAAATTGGTCTCAAATTTTCGCCAGATTATTATTTATCAACTACAGTTGATTACCCATTACAAATATTTTCTCCGACGGGATATAAAATTTTTCCCCGATGGGGGGCACAGCATACCCGACGGGGGGGCCTGGCCCCCGGTCCCCCTCTGGCGCCGCCCCTGATAGTGATGGGAAGGCGGAAGGGGGCGCCACAGAAACAAAACGTTAATGCGTTTATAACACTTTTTAAAGCCAACTATGAGAGGGGGTGAATAAATAATAACATGCGCCGGGTGTCATTTACACATACTATGCCAATAACAATGAGGGTTGAAAAAAAATTTATGACGTCTCCCTGGCACAACTCCTCATTACACCACTGTTAGGCCCGGTGCACACAAGCCGATTCCTGTCGTTGAAGCTATAAAAAAAAAAAAAATAAACCACAAGCCCCCCGGGGGACACCCAGGGGAAATTAGGGTTATTTTCTTTTTTTTTATAGCCACAACGACACAAATCGGCTAGTGTGCACCAGGCCTTAGTAGTATGGAACCCAACGATTTACTGATAATTTCGGAGTCGATGCACATAGTCGATTGGAATTAAGACATGTAAATTAATCTGTGGGTTTTCTTCATTCAAATGGTATAAAGATGATTCAGCAAGTTACAGAATTTGTGCGCGATAAACAGGGCCATCTTAACAAATATTAGCGCCCCGGGCTGGAATAATCTGGCGCCCCATCAGAACAGTAACTAGGAATTTCAGCGCCTAGGGCCCAATAAAAATACCTAACTAATAATGTAATTGAGTAAAAATGTCACCTATTCTGTGATGGAAGCCTTACAATTTTGAACATCGGTGCCTTTTCAAAATAGGATTTTGATAATTATTTATTTAATCCACCCAAAAATATGCAGTTTAGTTTATAGCACAAGATATACATGTTTATGTGACATTACAAAATCGATGGATGTCTAATTACAGCCCCCCCCCAACCATATTTGTAAACATGTTTAAAATTATAATTTTAAAAATTTTTGGTTCAAAATTATAATAAATCGACCAATGACGCCCCTGGGATACAGCCCAATTAGCCCACTGGGTGAAACAGCCGTGGCGATAAAATAAAATCGCTTAGTCTGTAAGAGGATGAAACGCTATGAAAGACCACATCTGGTATAAATGACGTTCCAGTTTCCATCTAAGGGATATATAAATAAACCTAAGAAATTATTCAACTTTCGTTTTAAATACGGTTGTATTATGCAAGAATATCGATTCAAGTATTAGTATTTAAAAGTAAATTTTCTTCAACTGTATCAATTTATTTTAAAATATATCGTTTAACTGAGTGTAACATATACACTATGGAACATTCCCAATACTGTCAACTTAAGTTGTCAGCGACTTGAGTGATGAGGCATGGTTGCACCTGTGGGATACATAAATGCACAAACACATCACATTTGGTACATCAGTCCCTCCATGAGATGGCTAAATTAACGCTATACCCACAGAAAGAGGGTGAATGATGTATTATATAATATTTACCGACACTCTTTGACTCGATAGTGGACAGTACCATACTGCGCTGCATTTCCGGCAAATTAATACATTGCAAAACTCCGGAACCACCACGCGCATCATTTATTGCTTGGACAATCTGTGTACCATCCGACTCCGAAAGATCCATGGATTCGCACATCGGTTAGGTGCATGGATTGCAGACTTAGTGGCAAACTCAACGACTTTGTTTCATGCGAACCATCCATGATCACATCAAAAGAAGTCTTCGTATTAAGCACGAATGTATCGTTTCGCTACGAAAGCGAGCAAGAAATAGCTAATTTGAAACAAATGAAATAATTTGTAAAACCACGAAGCGAATCAAGAAGTGGTTCCCACAGAAGATGGGAGGTATTTTTTCTTTTCGGGTTACGCATGGGTGCCTGCTACTTGGGACTACCTCGTCTGAGTGAAAATGAAAAGGAGGATGACTCATTCTGATTGCTACACCTGTTGAATCTTTTAATAGGTGCATGCTTAACAAAGCTACAAACGGTTGTTCTCATATGCTGTGTTCAAACTGAGGTTTTGTTATTCAGTTATAGATCTTCTTGTATCACATCCGAAGACAAGTGATTAACTGCGATACTACACATTGCAATAATTATAAGTATTGAATATCTAAAGGGACAAAAAAGTATGAACATCTAAAAAAATACAAAAATTAATAGAAGCAATTTGATTGGTATGCGCAAGTGCAGCATTATCCAGGAAAAAATTGCGAAGTACAAAAATAAATAAAAATATTAATAAAGGGAATCATAAATGTGGAAGAGTAAAAAATAATAGCAGACAACGACAAGAAGTAAGAATCTGGTTGTAGAATCTGATGAAGTCATCCACCAGATTCTTACTTCTTGTCGTTGTCTGCTATTATTTTTTACTCTTCCACATTTATAATTCCCTTTATTAATATTTTTATTTATTTTTGCAATAATTATAAGGTGTTCAACTGTTTCTTAGAATATTTTGCTTCTGATAGTAAAAGGACCTCGAAAGTTATTGTCGAAATGAGTAGTTCCTTTGGATTGCATATAAGTCAAATATGAACCTCACATTTGTTGCGGGTATAACTTATGACAAATTCTTCAATATAAGAGTGCCAAAATAATTTAAAAAGCAATCTTGAGCTGAAATATTTCTCTGAAATTCAATGAATAGATACATTTGACTAAACTATAGTTTATCATTATTGCCTCATTTTCCTATCTTGTTTTTATGCTTACTCTTGCGGGCAGGGATACGTTTTTGTTCGTAGATGAGATCGCATATCATTGTGCGTCTGCTATTGTCTATCTACTCTTCCCTATATTCCCTGATAATATTTTATTTATTATCTGTTTTTTCCTGGATAATGCTGCACTTGCATACCATCATTGGCTACATGTAATTTTTGTTTTTTTTTTAGATTTCTTACTTTTTTTTGTCTTTTAGATATTCAATATCTTATATTGCAATATGTAGTATCGACATTAATCACTTGTCTTGGATGTGATACAAGAAGATCTATAACTGAATACAAAACCTCAGTTTGAACACAGATATGAGAGTAACCGTTTGTAGCTTTGTTAAGCATGCCCTATTAAGATTCAACAGGTGAAGCAATCAGAATGAGTCATCCTCCTTTTCATTTTCACTCAGACGAGCTAGTCCCAAGTAGCAGGCACCCATGCGTAACCCGAAAGAAAAATACACTCCCATCTTCTGTGGGAACCACTTCTTGATTCGCTTCGTGGTTTTACAAATTATTTCATTTGTTTCAAATTAGCTATTTCTTGCTCGCTTTCGTAGCGAAACGATACATTCGTGCTTAATACTTCTTTTGATGTGATCATGGATGGTTCATGAAACAAAGTCTTGGAGTTGCCACTAATCTGCAATCATGCACCTAACCGATTTGCGAATCCATGCGATCTTTCGAGTCGGATGGTACACAGATTGTCCAAGCAATAAATGATGCGCGTGGTAGGTTCCGGAGTGTTGCAATGTATTAATTTGCCGGAAATGCAGCGCAGTATGTTACTATCACTATCGGAGGTCAAGAGGGTCGTGATCTTATATAATACATCATTCACCCTCTTTTTGTAGGTATAGCGTTATAGCCATCTATGGAGAACTGATGTACCAAATTTTGTATTGGCATTTATGTATCCCAAGGTGCAACCATGCCTCATCACTCAAGTCCTGACAACTTAAGTTGACAGTATTGGGAATGTTCTATGAA
>BGPR01002123.1:53913-78287 GCA_013235015.1 Araneus ventricosus
GTAACGTATTTCTTGCTAACCAATTTAATTATTAATTATTTTTTTACCAGCGCTTCTGAAATAGTACGTTAAGTGCTTCTAAAAGGAACAACAATACTTTCATTATTCCACCTGCCCTTGCCGTTCAAAGCATCAGCAGGTGCTTGCTGCGCAATTCATTTCTGTTCTACTGGGCTTTAACAAGATAGACAAGGTTTGAAACATAGGATTGTGAGAGAGAAACACAAAAGACTTTCTTTTATCCCTTCGGAGTGATTACAATAAGCTTAACGAGGAGACTAGCTGGTTAGAGCTTTGAATCATTATCCCCTCGGTGGTTTCTTTCTGCAGTGTTCCAAGTAACGGACTGCAGTGTGGGAAGAATTTCGAACCTACGTTCAACCATGAGCGTTTCAGTCCATCGGATTATTCTCTCTGTGATAAGCTCACTAGGTGTACAGACCCTCAGGATAAAACAGATCGTCATCCTTTGCTTTTATGTTATTCCTTATTGCGTTTGTTCTTTTTTGCTGTCGTCATTAAGAAAAACTCATCGAAGTAGCGTCTCACGCCATCTCTGCCAATCCGCGCTACAGTTTTTCTCCTGGATGCTTTTTCGTTACGTTAGTAACTCTAACTGCATACGAGAAACTTATTTGCAGGTTGATAACGAACGAGCACACTCCATGATCTGGAATATTGCGCGGAGGTGCTCTAAGCAAAGGTCAACTATCGGTGTGAAACGGTTTCGAGAGAAATACGAGACCTTTTGACCACGATTGTGAAATCTTCGCGGTAAATGTGATAAAATTTTGCAGTCGAACCAGAATGATAGCACAAAGACACTTGAAGATTATCTATACTGTTTCAGAATGTTGCTCATAAAAAAATAGCGTAACTTTTATTTGTTTATCGGTGAAAAATGAATTAACGTCCCAAATAGATCAACATCCCAGTCAGTAGCGGTCGAGGTAGCTTGTACCAACCGCCAGGCAACAATTTGCGCGCCCTACATATCCAACTGTGTTTTTAAAAAAATTTATAATGACGTATTCCTAAATATCAAACAAAATTTTAGCTTGGAAATATGCATGTTTTGCTCATAATGCATGCAGCTTGATGCTACTATGAAGAATTTTAAATCTCGAGCAAAAAAATAATATGCTCAATAAATTTATTTTAAAAATATATCCTATTTCTCAAGTTTATTACACCATTTTTTTTCTTTCACACTCCTGCTTTGCGAGCAGTTGCCTAGCCTCGAGCCGCCTCTACCTCAGTTTGAGGTCGCCACCTTGATGTCGGATGTAGATGGGAACTATTGCTTTAGTTAGTAAAGTGACAGAGAGTAAGTACTAAGCCGCAGTTCAAATTTTCAAACTTCACTGCTGTCAAAATTAGGTTAAATCTGATCTTCAGTAGAGAATTAATTATGCTTAGTCCTTCGATCTTCTGTTGAAATCTGACCGGATTCACTGATCAAAACTGGAATTCTTCAGCTATCACTGATCCTTTTCTAATTCTTATTAAAATGGGAGACTACAATCACATAACAACAATGAGGTTGCCATAACTGTAATCAGTCCCAACTAGCATGAACGTATAATAAAATTTCGAGGTTCATACGATAGTTTATGATTTTAATTATATATTTTAAACTAAAAAATCCTTGTGTTTTAAATAAAAGGGAAAGAGTAATAATCAGTTGTAATATAATCCTGAATTTTTCTGAGTTTGTAATTATATTTTAGCCACCATTTATCAAATTATTAACAAATACATTTGATGTTCTCTGTGTGTCAGAATGTACATTTCTTGCTTTGTATTTAATTTATTTATTAGTTAAACTCAACGGTTCTATCAAATCTGTAATGTTCACATTTACTTTCTCTTTTTTTAAGATAAATAACACTTGGTCAAGTATTTAAATAAACTAAGACTGCATGACTAAATGTATGAAATTTTCTGCCATGATGTTTTTTATGTTGTTCCTTTAGGAAATGAAGAAATTGTTATAAAAAATAGAATATACAAATTTGTTTTTAACTAGAATAAATGAATAGAATTCAATTAGACCCTTAAAAGACGCCGTTTTTGTAGTTTCATGGTTCCGCTGTTATTGCGTGGAATCAACGAGGATGCTTTTTTATTTTTTATTTAAGCTTCTACACTGTTGATTTTGATGTAGTTTTAAATTATTCTCGCATCAGTGGATAGCATTACACAAACAAGACTTAACCTGATTGCGCGACAGACGAGCTATTTTTTTCTTTTACCAAAAGCCCGAACACAATAGGCCGGCCTATTTTAAATCAGTGTTTGGAACACGGTGCAACTTGCTATGACTAAATCTTGAGATCTCAGTGCAGCGCAGACAAAAAGTTGATTTTCGAGAAACCCCGACAACGCTAATACAGATGGGAAAAGAGAACCCGCAAAGGTAGAGACAACCGGTTCCCGATAGCCATTAAAACATGCGCAACGAAAACGTTGTTTTTCTGATGAGGCTTGTGTTGGGCTGGTGTGACCCACCTAGTCCCTCGGTCGTCTCAGTGTGAAACTGGGGTAACAGCAAGAACCTGAATGGCTGCTGCTTGACCACGTGATTTCGCCTGTGTGGACACTCGAACAAATCTCAACAATCCACAATGCCTTTTCATCTGTTTCCGTGAAAGATAGACTCGACAATACCGGAAAGAGTTTACCTGAGATTGTCGACGTTTCATGAAGGTTTCCCAGCTTTCAGACAACCAAGGAAATGAAACGAGATGAAATTGTGATTAAGAATGCTTGTCGAATGTTTTTCTCTCGTTGTTTAAAACAAATGATAAGCCTCATTAATTTACGAAAATATACATTTTATAATTTAATTTCACTTTACTAGAAAATTCATTAATTTAACATTCTTACGCTCACTTCAATTAAATTATACCCTTTGGCAGGAATTAGATTTTATATAGAAGCAGCGCCCAGTGCTTGGCATCCGTATGCAATGTTAATTAAATTTCCAAGCTTAAAATTTCCTGAATATAGATACCATTCCATTACATATTTATGTAGAAACAATATCGAACGACAGAAATAGAATGCTCTCACTAATAATCCATCTTCAAAAAATCACTAAATTTCGAGTGCGAGATTGGTTGCTCGTAGTATGTCTGAGTAAATCTCGATTTAACGCAATGTATTCTTTGCAATTTTTAAAAACAGCTGAAGAAAGATTTGCATTTTAAAGGTTTTTGATTTGCTGAGAGGTATTAGGTTATACTAACTTTATATCTTAACTTTTCACCATGGTAGCAGTATTGAAACTGTTTTGTTTAGAATGGAATGAAGCTTTCAGAATGATGTGGTATGATATGATTTTATGCAAATAAATGCATAAAACACAAGCAGACACTACATCATTTCTGAAAATACTGTCAGGTAATTATCCACTTATAAAAATAGCACTAATCAGTACTGTAAATACATTTTGAAAATAAATGAAACAGGACATGAAAACAACGAAATCAAAATCATGCACTGTGTTAAAATTATATCAAATTTTAAACATTTAGAACAGGACGCTTAAGCTTTTCCCATTTGTGATCCTTTTAGTGGAAATATCTCCCAAATCCGTTTCCGGCGGAACAGTTTTACCACAACTCAAAGTTAAAAATAAATTAAAAATAACGCATTAATTATTGATAATTAAGAAGAAATTCGATAGAAAATAATTACTTAGAAAATTTTACAAATCTTTTAAGTCAAGACTATTTTCTTAATTATTTTGCTTACAAATGTTGGAGAGTGAAAAAAAGCCATTGCGCAATATTTTCTGTATGATTCAGTTTAAGAAGCACTGATAAAGAATAAAATTCTACCTCGTTTTAAAAAAATGCTAACTGATATTTAAAGTTCGAGTGATTTCGCAATTTCATATTTATCCGGTCCAGATGGCAGAAAGCAACCCATTTCTCCAATTAAGATCCCAGGCTATCTAAAGCACAGGAAGTATGCTGCTTTGACGACGTTACGCTAGGTAGGGAATCGGACCATATATCGGGAATTGTCTACTCTCCTGCGAGGAACAATGAACGCAGATCAACGAACCATAGACGAGACATGGAGCTCTGCAATAACGTTTAACAGTTCTTTTTTTCTTTGTGAGGGTTTTGCACGAGGGTAAGAGTGCCAAGCGCTGCTTCCGCTCTTGATCGTTGTGTACTGAAGGTCCGTCTCTCATGCATATGACATATATTCTAAATGAGGCAGTAGAATAATGGTTCAGCTTATCAAATCAATGATGTGAAAAACAGTTGATTGTGAAATAACTTATTAAGTGATGTTGATTTTAAAGTTTTCAATGAAAGTTTTTATGTTCTATTACAAACCTTCTAATTTCCCCTCCCAGCGATCTTTTAGATAGCATAACGACAAGAAGTAAGAATCTGGTTGAAGAATCTGATGAAGTCATCCACCAGATTCTTACTTCTTGTCGTTGTCTGCTATTATTTTTTACTCTTCCACATTTATAATCCCTTTATTAATATTTTTATTTATTTTTGCAATAATTATAAGGTGTTCAACTGTTTCTTAGAATATTTTGCTTCTGATAGTAAAAGGACCTCGAAAGTTATTGTCGAAATGAGTAGTTCCTTTGGATTGCATATAAGTCAAATATGAACCTCACATTTGTTGCGGGTATAACTTCTGACAAATTCTTCAATATAAGAGTGCCAAAATAATTTAAAAGGCAATCTTGAACTGAAATATTTCTCTGAAATTCAATGAATAGATACATTTAACTAAACTATAGTTTATCATTATGGCCTCATTTTCCTATCTTGTTTCTCTGCTTACTCTTGCGGGCAGGGATACGTTTTTGTTCATAGATGTGATCGCATATCATTGTGCTATCTAAATAAGATCGCTAGGGGGGAGGGGAAATTAGAAGGTTTGTAATAGAACATAAAAAAAAAACTTTCATTGAAAGAAAACTTTAAAATCAACATCACTTAATAAGTTATTTCACAATCAACTGTTTTTCACATCATTGATTTGATAAGCTGAACCATTATTCTACCGCCTCATTTAGGAATATATGTCATATGCATAGAGGGAACCCGGACCTTCAGAATTTACACAACGATCAAGAGCGGAAGCAGCGCTTGGCACAACACCCCTCGTGCAAAACCCTCACAAAGAAAAAAAGAACTGTTAAACGTTATTGCAGAGCTCCATGCTCCGTCTATGGTTCGCTGATCTGCGTTCATTGTTCCTCGCAGGAGAGTAGGAACAATTCCCGATATATGGTCCGATTCCCTTACCTAGCGCTTAACGTCGTCAAAGCAGCATACTTCCTGTGCTTTAGATAGCCTGGACTTAATTGGAGAAATGGGTTGCTTTCTGCCATCTGGACCGGATAAATGAAGTACTGGAAATCACTGCAAATCACGGTGGACTTTAAATATCAGTTAGGCATTTTTTTTAACAAGAGAGTAGAATTTTATTCTTTATCAGTGCTTCTTAAACTGAATCATACAGAAAAATATTGCGCAATGGCCTTTTTTTTCACTCTCCAACATTTGTAAGCAAAAATAATTAAGAAAATAGTCTTGACTTAAAAAGATTGTATTAAAATTTTCTAAGTAATTATTTTCTATCGAATTTCTTCTTAATTATCAATAATTAATGCGTTATTTTTAATTTATTTTTTAACTTTGAGTTGTGGTAAAACTGTTCCGCCGGAAACGGATTTGGGAGATAATTTTCCACTTAAAAGGGATCACAAATGGGAAAAGCTTAAGGGTCCTGTTCTAAATGTTTAAAAATTTGAAATTATAATTTTAACACAGTGCATGATTTTGATTTCGTTGTTTTCATGTCCTGTTTCATTTATTTTTCAAAAATGTATTTTTACAGTACTGATTAGTGCTATTTTATAAGTGGATAATTACCCTGACAGTACTTTTCAGAAATGATGTAGTGTTCTATACTGTGTTTTTATGCATTTATTTGCATAAAAACACATTATAGAACACCACATCATTTCTGAAAGCTTCATTCCATTCTAAAACAAAACAGTTTCAATACTGCTACCACTTCATGGTGAAAAAGTTAAGATATAAAAGTTAGTATAACCTATTACCTCTCAGCAAATCAAAACCTTTAAAAAGCAAATTTTCTTCAGCTGTTTTTTAAAAATTGCAAAAGAATACATTGCGTTAAATCGAGATTTACTCAGACATACTACGAGCAACCAATCTCGCACCGAAATTTAGTGATTTTTGAAGATGGATTATTAGTGCAGACATTCTATTTCTGTCGTTCGATATTGTTTCTACATAAATATGTAATGCGGAATGGGTTATCTGTATATTCAGGAAATTTTAGCTTGGAAATTTAATTAACATTGCATACGGATGCCAAGCACTGGGCGCTGCTTCTCTATATAAAAATCTAATTCCTGCCAAAGGGTATAATTTAATTCGAAGTGACGTAAAGAATGTTAAATTAATGAATTTTCTAGTAAAGTGAAATTAAATTATAAAATTGTATATTTTCGTTAAATTAATGAGCTTTCATTTGTTGGTTAAACAACGAGAGAAAAACATTCGACAAGCATTCTTAATCACAATTTCATCTCGTTTCATTTCCTTGGTTGCTCCGAAAGCTGGGAAACCTTCATGAAACGTCGACAATCTCAGGTAAACTCTTTCCGGTATTGTCGAGCTATCTTTCACGGAAACAGATGAAAAGGCATTGTGGATTGTTGAGATTTATTTCGAGTGTCCACACAGGCGAAATCACGTGGTCAAGCAGCAGCCATTCCGGGTTCTTTGCTGTTACTACCCAGTTTCACACTGAGACGCCGAAGGGACTGGTTGGGGTCACACACGGCCAACACAAGCCTCCAGAAAAAAAACGTTTTCTTGCTTTTGGTGTTTTTTAATGGCAGGTATCGGGAACCGGTTCTACCTTTGGCGGGTCTCTTTTCCCATCTTATTGCGGTTGTCGGGAGTCGGTACGAAAATCAACTTCTGGTTTGTCTGCGCTGCACTGAGATCTCAGATTGTCTAGCACGAGTTGCACCGCCTGTTCCGAAACACTGATTTAAAAATAGCCGGCCTGGTTGTGTTTCGGGTTTGGTGCAGAAGAAAAGAAGTAGCAATCGTCTGTCAGCAATCAGTTTAAGTCTTGTTTATGCAATGCTATCAACTGATGCGAGAAAATAATTTAAAACATCAAAATCAGCAGTGTAGAGAAGCTTAAATAAAAGAAAACGCATCTCGTTGATTCCCACGCCAACAGCGGAACCACGGACCTGCAAAAACGGCGTCTGCTTCTTAAGATTCGAATTGAATTCTGGTTCCATTTATTCTATTTAAAAACAAATCTGTGTATATTCTATTTTTTAATAACAATTTCTCATTTTCTGAGGAACAAATAAAACATCATGGCAGAAAATTTCATATTTAGTCATACAGTTTGCTTATTTAAATAGTTTGCAAGCATTATTTATCTAAAAAAAAGGGAAAGTAAATGGAATATTACAGATTTAACGGCAACCGTTGGTTTTAATCCTTAATAATAAATTAAATAAAAGCAAGCAATGCACTGACACAGAACATCAAAATGTATTTTGTTAATAATTTTGATAAATGGTAAAATATAATTAATAACCAGAAAAAAATTCAGGATTATGAAATTTATACAACTGATATTTACTTTCCTGTTTATTTACAAACACAAGGATTTTTAGCTTTAAAATATATAAATTAAAATCTATAACTATCGTATGAACTCGAAATTTTATTATACGTCATGCTAGTTGGGAGCTAGATTACAGTTGCACGGCTCTCATTGTTGTTATGGCACAGAGTTCTATTTTAATAAGACACTGAAAGGATCGTGGTAGCTGGATGGTCCAGTTTTTGATCAGTGAATCGTCAGATGATTTCAACAGAAGATCGGTTGACTAAGCATTAATTTCACTGAAGATCAGATTTACTCATTTTGACACGGCATAGAAGTTTAAAATTTGAACTGCCGGCTTAGTACTTACTCTCTTCATCATTTTACTACATCGTAAAGCAATATGTTCCCCTACCCCAACATCCAATAGTGGCGACTCAAACTGGGATCAGAGGCGGCTCGAGGCCCGGGCAACTGCTCGTGGTGCCAAAGCGGGAGTGTGAAGAAAAAAATGGTGTAATAAACTTGAGAAATAGAGATATATATTTTTAAAATAAATTTATTGAGCATATTATTTTTGCTCTGAGATTTAAAAATTCTCACCATAGTAGCATCAAGTCATATTTATAAGTAAAACATGCATATTTCCAAGTAAAATTTTGTTTGATATTTAGAATACGGGCATTATAAATTTTTTAAAAAATACGTTGGATATGTGGGGCGCGCCAAATTGTTGCCTTGGCCGGTTGGTAAAGCTACCTCGGGCCGCTACTGACTGGGATGTTGATCTAATTTGGGACGTTAATCATTTTTCAATTTTAAAACAAATAAAAGTTACGCTATTTTTTATGAGCAACATTCGAAACACGTATAGATAATCTTCAGTGTCATCTTGTGCTATCATTCTTGTTCGACTGCAAAATTTTATCACATTTACCGCGAAGATTTCAACAATTCGTGGCAAAAGGTCTCGCATTTCTCTCGAAACCGTTTCACACCGATGTTGACCTTCATTAGCAGGCACCTGCTTAATATTCCAACCACTGGGATGTGTGCCGTTCGTTATCAACCTGCCGCAAATAAGTTTCTCGTATGCAGTAATCAGAGTCACTAAGCGAACGAAAAAAAAGCATCCATGAGAAAAACTAGTAGCGCGGGATTTGGAAAGAGATGTGCGTGAGACGCTACTTCGCGGGGTTTCTTTCTTAATGATCGGTAGCCAAAAAGAACAAACCCAATAAAAGGAATAACAAAAAAGCAAAGGATGAGATCTGTTTATGCCTCGAGGGTCTTATAACCACCTAGTGAGTTATCACGAGGGAATAGTAACCGATGGACTGAAACGTCATGGTTGAACGACTGGGATCCGAAGTCTTCCACACACTGCAGTCCGTTACTTGGAACACTGCAGAAAGAAAACCACCGAGGGGATAATGATTCAAAGCTCCTAACTAGTGGTCTCCTCGTTAAGCTTAATTGTAATCCTCCGAAAAGGGATAAAAGAAAGTCTTTTGTGTTTCTCTCTCACAATCCTATGTTCAAACCTTGTCTATCTTGTTAAAGCAGTAGAACCAAATGAATTGCGCAACTAAAGCACCTGCTGATGCTTTGAACGGCAAGGGCAGGTGGAATAATGAAGTATTGTTCCTTTTCGAAGCACTTAACGTACTATTTCAAGCGCTGGTAAAAAAAATAATTAATTAAATTGGTTAGCAAGAAATACGTTACGTTGATTGATTGGGCAAGGCAAATGAAAAATCAGCTACCATACTTTTTTATTGCGAAATGGTATAAATTCTAACTGCAGTTTTTGTTTTTAAAAAATTGACCGAATCGTATTAAATTAGATGTGTTTATAAAGCGAGTCCAGTTTCCGTTGAAAGTGTTGCACGTAAGATCAGAACGAATGAAAACACAAGTCCTAAATGAAAATGAACCATTCGAAAATTCTCATTGCAAGCAATGATAAATTTTAGAATTATGGTCTGTTGTTATAAATTTGGTTTGGCAGCAGGACTTCAAATGTGTTTGTTGATTATGATTTCATTTCATGCTTTCTACTGGAGGGCGTTTCTCCAAGACAGTTAACTGTAATTTTCAAAAGTGTTTTTTTTTTTCCAACACTATCTATCGTAAGGCGCCAGAAACTTTAAAAGTTAGCAGAGCACCTCTCTGATATTTCTTCCAAAAAGATCTATAAAAATATCTATCTTTTTCTACTAGTCTAATTACTTTTTTTTTTACCATATCACCCAATTTCACGTTATATCAAATACGATAATGTGCAAGTGAATGTATTTAAATGGCCAATGGTAGCTTTCTGCTAATGATTTCCTACATTATACAACGATTAATCGAATGTAGACGATATATTATTCTGAAGTGAACCTGTTTTATGAGTCAACATTCACTTATGTACAGTCAGAACAAATAATTAAGTTAATATAAAACCTAGGCTTACCTGTACAGCGCTATTGAGGAAACAATTATTTTGTCCGGGCATATTAAGGAGTCCTTTAGTGCTTACGGTGGTGCTCTTCCTGGGAGTCATCATGAAATTGGCGTTTTCTGGGTCAATCTGGCCAACAGTGCCTGGGATGGGGCCAGGTGTGGGGGCCATGGTTAGGGATGATAACAACGTCTTGCGATATTTTACGTCTGGCCCGATATCTCCTCACTCCTTCAAAACAAAATCAGAAAAAAATTACATTCGGAAGAATAAAATGTTTTATAATCATTTATGATAGCTTATAAGAAAACTTCATGAAAATTTGGCAATCTTAATTCTAACCTACATCAGCATCGATTAAATTATGCTAAAGTATTTATTTCAACGGAGTATTTGTTGTCTCCTCGTAAAAATGTTTTCTTTTCTAAAACGTTAAAATTTCACTTTCTGGGTTTCCAGATATATATGTAGCACAAAAATCGATCAATGCAAACTTTAAATTTCTTACTTATTCTTAGACTTTTAAATTCAATAAAAAAAAATCAATTTTTAACAAATGGAAATTCTAATGTTAAAGACATGGATATCAATTCAGATTTACATTTAAAAAAGATTCGAAAATAAAGCTAATTTGTTAAAAATTATAAATAAAAAAGTAGCTAAAAATGATAAACGCCGAGAAATCTGCTGCAATAGTATGCCATCCATAAGCCCTGAGCAGCTTTTCAATTTCAGAGTCCTAACCGTGTAAACATAAGTGCAATGGCCTATGTAAAGCCACCTGTTGCACTTTCTCTGTGGATGCAACAACCTAATTATTGCACCGTGGGGAACACAGAAATTTGCTTAGGTAGCGATTTCTAATTTATATACGAGTGGTTTTAATGAACTGGAATTCGTAAAAAATCAATGTAAGAATTTGTCATATTCTGTAAGGAAATCGAAACATCTAAAAGTAAAACTTCTTTCAAGAAGCATTTTCTTCCCCTCTTTTCGTTCACGTATCAATTTCATGCTGTAAATTATTCTATATAGGTAATAACTCAAAGACTATAAATAAAATACCTCACTATGCCATAAATGTCTATATGACGTGTTTCACCAACAACAATTTTCAAGTTATTTTGAAATAATAATTAGCCAAAAGCAATTATAATATTTCAGGCTGTCAGAGGGTCAATCTATCTCTCCTAAGGTCACTGGTATTTTATAGGTACGTACAATCCTCCGATGGACTTTAATGCAGGTAAAAATATTCATGAACACTAAGGGCCACTCAGCTTATTAAAATAGTTGTCTAAATCCCCTGCAATGCATTTGTGGTAATCCTATTGCGTATATCACCCCACCACCACCACCACCGGACTAGAAGCACTTAGATGTAATGGAACTTTTCACTCTGGGGAATAACGGAACATTTACCAGACCGCGAGCAATCATTAATTTAACGGCAGACAAAGCACGTACATGGGGCTAAATATACTCTCTGTTCTTGGTATTAATGGAAAAATATTAACATCGATTTTAAGCAAAGGGGGAGCTTTATTATTTTTTGTCAGTCAAAGTTGAGTTAATGAGCTAATTTATGTTTTTTATTCCCTTGGTATCAAATTTATTATTTTTTTTCTGAGTACGTTGTTAACCGTAAAAAAAATTTTCGTGGTAATAATATCTTTCTGAGCTTGTCATCAGATGAGACAAGTAAATTGCTGTCTGAAAATGATGGTATTTCGATAGGAAACTTTTAAAAAGTTTTTTTCTTTTGGAGTGACAAGGAAGTGTCGAGACAATTATAGAGCTTTCGGGCCTATTGGTACTTTGAACCAAGTTTAAACTCAGAATCAGTGAAAGAAATATTTTAAATTCTTAAAATAATTTTTAATAATAGAGTAACCTTGAGTCATTCCATTTATTTAAATACACCTGTAAAAATCGCTTATTCTCATCTTGGAAACACGGTCACTCATGAAGTCTCAACTATGGTGATATTATAAAAGAAATGACGATTGGTTGGTACTGAAAATAGTTCATGATTCTTAAGGATATTAAAGTCTAAAGGATATAAAAGATAAAGTTAGTAAGGATTATTAAGGATATAAAGTAGGGTTTCAACGTAAGGAGATGGTTTCAGGGGGTTTGCTTATAGTATATTATACATTCTTATTTTCATATTTTTCACCACCTTTATAAATGAATAGAGAAGAAAAACAGAATGGAACTGTTTCAGACTGACTTTAGATAATAAAATTAATTTTTCAAGATTGGTTTGAGTCAGGTTTCGAAATCCAAACCTGTAATATTATTTCAATTACATTTGTAATATTGACGTCAATTATTTAGACATACACTAAAAATTGTAGCGCTATTATAACTTTTAGTGCTGAGCCTTAGCCTTGTGAGTGAGGGATCATTACTAAAAAATGAACTTAACAGCGAAGTACCATCTCACAGTATGGATACATTTGTGTTACCATCATTTGGTAAAATTTAAATAAAGTTATTAGGCATTGATCTCAAGATTATATTAAATCGTGCTGTCTTAGGGCCTCCTAGCTTTGTTCTGGATTTTTGCCTTTACAATGTTTTACTTGCCAAGCTACAACACAAGGGGTTGCGCCAGTGCGGTGTCTGGGGGCCAGGGCCCCCAGTAGGGAACGTTGTGCCCCCCGTCGGGTCAAATTTTTGTACCCCGTTCACGCAACTTCCCGGCTATTCAACTAGTAGATAATTAAAAATCTGGCAAAAAATTTGAGACGGTCATAGTTACGCCCCTCCCCTTGTACAGCAGGTCGTACCTCCCTAGTCGGGCGGACTCTAACGCCACTTCTGTACAACACTGACATCAAGCATCGCCTTCATAATGTGATCCGCTCCAGAACTTCTAGATCATCCCTAACAATCCATCCGTCGCTTGGGGAGAGGATCTTAAATCTGACAAAAATCAATGACTGATTTTAATCAACTGGCGATGTACCAGGTACCTCTAACAAATCTAAGCTACAGGCAGCAGCGGATTAAGAATAATAAAACCCTTTGAAACCCACAAGACAAAAATTCAAAGAGAACATCAGATACTGAAACTGCAACCGAGACCTCTGCCCGCTCGGAGTCTTTAATCCATCTCTGGCTAGGAAGTTTTGATGTTTCACATCTTTTCAATACTGCGAGAAACTTTCAATAAAAGCAGCCTGTTTGCAACTTTGTTAAGCATATTAAAATCGATGGCGTAATGAATTACCTAGTCAATAAGCGCGAGCCAATTCGCGCAACAGCAAAAGTCAAGGCACGGCCCCGCCAATATCGGTTAATTTGTTTTCCGTGAAATGATTAATATTCAAGAGAAGTTACTAGTTTGAGAAGCGGAAAGGGAACACCTAATAGCTTTAAACAATACTCAACTCTGATTCAAAAAAAAAGAACAAAATATCGAAAAGAACAAATGGCTATAACTTTGACGCGTGGCGGATAAATTATCCACTTACAACGGTTATTTTTTTATGCCTCTTGGAATAGGCGTAAATTACAAAAGACGGCGGAAATTCTAGCGCCAAACGAGAACTGCGGTATTGTTCCATACATGATCAACAGGGCTGGCGCAGCTGAATCTAGGCCGAGTGAGTTGATGGGTTCAAAGGGTTAGTCTGGATTGACTCGATTTCGATGGAGAATGCTTGAATGGCTTGGCGATATGTAATCCTTTTCCGCTTCAGAGAGTTTAGGAGCTGAGAGGGCGTAATTTAATCTTATTTCAGTGTACGCGTTAGATTATATTTGTGTGCAATTAACTGTTTAGTTGGATGGTGTGAGGATTAAATTTCTCCGCAAGCAGCTGAGCTAGTTAAGGATAACTCCCTTTAATTATTCTTCAGTTTGCTTATAAAGAGTATTCCACTGCATTGTTTGTACAGAGTGACAATTACTGAGCTATATGAAATAAAAACCTTGATAACTTTTGAACTGTTGGCGAGATTCAGTTAAAACTTGGCGGTTGAATGCAGGGCTTGTTGGGATTTTTTTTAGCATGCGCAAAAAATTGTGCTGTGAATGAAAGTGTCTAACACGCTATTTTATGGAGGTTTTTCTTTTAAACATTTTGTTCCATAACATATTTGTTCCAAAAATTTTGAAACAAAAAAATATAGGATGCAAAATTTTAGGGTCATATATTATAGCCAATTTCTAAAAACCGTACATTCTTATATTTTAAACATAAATAACTTAAAGAGAACTTTTTCCTTTCATCCTATCACTGTTTTTTTCGGTTTTGACTTCCTTTCCTCACCTAATCTGTTGAAACATAATGTGAAGATTTTAAAACGTGATTTGAATCTAGAGTGATTTTATACATTAACTTCAAATCTGAAGGTAGCAGCACTACAGGCAAATTTGTAAAATGTAAATTTATTTATTCATTAAATTGGTTTTATTCGGGCGAGTGATATGGTCGATAATTCAAAAAAACGGAACAACATATTTTATTTTTCACCTCATTATTTAATATCTTTGAAATAAGAAAAAAATTGTTAATAGTTTTATCATTTCTATCAAATTGATGGTCTCTCAGACATGCTGGTAATAATTTAATGAGGTATCTTGAAAATTGATTTGGCATCAAGAAAAGGAGAACAATAATAATAATAAACGCAGAAAAAGTACGTGTTTTCTTTAATTCTAAAACTAGTACATAGTTAGAATTTAAATTTGTTGTTCGCATGTCTTCCATTTCTCACTAAAGCTTTACAATTCATGTAAAGAAATTCAACTTTAATTTAATAATATCAACAAATATCCTTAATATGCGAAGCCCAAGACACAATGTGTAAGTCATTAAATAAAAATTAAAATTACAAAAAATCTTAGAAACAAAATAAAACATTAGAATAAATTAAAAGAGTCATAATTTACTTCAACCTTTACACCTTACAACAACTTTTTTTTTCAAAAGCAAAGTTTAATCCAAAAATTTACCTTAAAGGAAGTACTTTGACCTCCATGAAGTATTCAACGGTTTTTAAAACCGATGACATTTTCCTAAAGACAAATTTATTTACTTTAATAAGATATTAATAAAACAAATTTTCCTAACTTCCGGATGTGAGTAATATTCAACCATTAAACTAGAATGATACAGATCATTGCAAACAGAAGTAGGTAGTCATAGTGATCTCATTATTAGATCATAAATGTTTACAATGCCAATGTTTTCTTTCAAATTTCCAAGGCCTTCACAGTTCAGCTGAAATATAAAACAATAGATTTTTTTTAAAAATTTAATTGCCTCTGCTAACGAGCAAATTTGATTCGTCATATTTAAAATGATGACTGAAATAGGTCATGGATATACGACACCACCCTCAAACCTTTCATTGTCAGACGCGACAAGCATGACGTCCAGCTTGCTCACAATCAATCATTCTTTCATGAAAAACTACACTTTTCATTCAAGATTATGCCAAATCTTACAGGTGAATTTACTTTTCCAAAATAATTCTTTTTTTAAAAAAAAAATAAGGAGCCTGCAATTGTTTACAAAAACCTGCACGAAGACAAAGCGTTTCCATGTTCACCCTGACATCGCCCAAGGCCCGTCAGAAAATAAGCTCTTTGCATAAATTAAGGTTCGCCTCAAGACGTAAGAAAATCCAGTTTGGAAAAAGCAGCGGCAGGTAAACCTGTGCGCAGTTTGCAGATCTCAAACGTGACCTGCGACTCAAGGTGAAAGTCTGAGTGAGTACCTGAATCCCCGGCTTGGGAACAAAAGATAAATCCACCCACAGCGTTGAGGTAACTGGGCCAATGGAGACGGGGAGTTAGAAGAAGAGATGAGATAGAGAAGCTCAGCGACCCTTTGGGCCGCCATCTTGAGCAGCGTCTTCGGATGCGTCATATCATTATACTTTTGTGGTCAAGTAACCACAAAAGAACACGTAACGCTCCAAAGGAACCTTATCTCGAGGTCTGATCAGCAGCACATCGGCTTTTGCCTTGCTTTTATTTGTTGCAGTACCTGAGTGGGTTTTGGCAGAATGATTTCCAAACATCCATAATTTAAACAAAGGGCCATATTCAACCATCGTTTTTATCAACTGTAATTCTGGATGACTAAGAAAAAGTGCTCTCGATACGATGTCGGAAGATTTTCCTGAATGAATGATTGAAGGGGAAGTCAAATTAGAAAAAGATTAAACTGAAATTCGAATTTAAACTTCTTTATCTTGGGTTGCCGATCATGTCGTTGAAGCCTCATTATTAGATTACATTCATGATTCCAAAGAGCCAATAGGCATTAACCAAATAAACCATTTCGTTTAAACGAAGGGCAAATTAGTGTTAAGCACAAGCGATCTAAATCTAACCAATCATTAAGTTCATATGTAGATTTGAATTGCATACTGGGTAGGAATTTTTTTTTTTTTCCTAAAGAATTGACTCTTTGGATTTATATCTTCCGCCTTCCCTCTTCCCCACTTAAATCTGAATTGCATTTTAATGATCGAATAAATATGGATAATGCACATTACATTAGATAAGATCAGAAATTTAAAAGGAAGAAGTATGTATATTAGCTTTTGATAGGACCATTAGACTTTAAATTTCTAAAACTTGATGGGAAATTCAATGTACCTAATAATATAAATAGATCTAAAGCAAATCTTAAACCCCTAAGTTTAAATTTAATAATTTAAAATAATCGAATAAGTCATGGCAATACAGTATTAAAGCCAATGAATAAAATAACCATATACAAATAAAAAGTAATGGCACTATAAATGTGCAGAACGACTAGGGACTGACATGAAAAAGAAAAGGACAATGAAATTCATTTTAAAGGTCATTAAATTATAGGTGTAAATGTAATTCGATTTTTAAAAAACGAGTGAAAAGTTTTACTGTAATTCTTGACCAAAAGTATTTGTTTTAGGTTCATACTTTCGCATATTAACGATTTGTTTTATACCTAAAATTTAGAAGTAAAAAAAATTATGTTTAAAAAAATTTAATATAAATTTATATATTATTTTAAGAAAGGTTAAGAAAATTATTAATCTTTAAAAGAATAGAGCAACTCACATGATTCTCAAGATAAGGTGGTGCTGAAGAGTTGTGTAGTAAAACTAAATAATATGAACCTTGTTGTTTTTAAACACCGCAATGTTGAAATTGAACGCACTCCGTCCACTAGACTGTTAACTTAAAGAATATGACACATTCAGACTATTGAAGACAGTTCCTATGGTGTCGCTAAACGATTTCATCTTTCTTCTCTGTGTTGAAGGAAAAGATTATTGGGCGTTCTGAATTTAAGAAAGTGTGTCACAAAGATCCGTCTTGGAGGCTTTCTCTTTCACCATCCGAGTGAGATTGCATGTATAGGAAGCAATTCTTCCAGTAATTATTTTGATATACTGGTTCCGATTAATACAAACTCCGTGTCGGAGGACAAACGAAAAGTCCATTTTCAGTATAATTCATTAGTCCATGGTAGATGTTGCTTAATTATGGTTATTAGTTGTTCCTTTTAAACTATTTCATAAAATGCATTTATTTAAGATGGATAGAAATCTGTGCAATGCAAACTAATTTTGGTTAATAAAAATGCAAACAATTTTACATTATATTTTTAAAGTCTTAAATCAATCAGTAGGACAAAAGAAAAATAATTATTTAAGACACACACATATTCGTTAATATATTTAAAACACACATTTTCTTTCATACACACAAAATCCGTGCTCTTCTTCTGCCGTGGAAGCTTGTTTTAGCCCATTTTCCGTAAAAGCAACTCAGTGGAAATCGTGTAATATTAATGCACTAACAAAGTGATGAATGCAGAAGGAAAACACTTCAGACATATTCCCACAACTGGGAAAAGTTCAATGCATGCTTCCATAGCGATTGCTACAATGAGAACTTATAAAATGCAATTTCCATTATAGATAATTGTTTTTCTCAATTGATGACACGGTCTTCTGATTCTTTATTGCAAACATATAGTTTCAAATAAAATTATCTTTCTTGAAAAACCTTCATAATAATGAATGTTAATCCATGATGAATCATTGCTGTTTATTAAGACAGCAAAATCATCTTGTTGCTCATTTTTTGAGAGAAAGTCACTTAATTAAAGTAATCTGACCGAGATTCCTCAGTAATTTGAATACATTAAATTATTTTCAAAGCTACGCAGAAAAAAGTTCTTATTCAAATAAAAGATTTAAAAAAAATGACATGAACTATTAGTGAAATCCCCGCCGCATCCCCCCCCCCGACCCCCCACAAAAAAAAAAAAAAAAAAAAAACCCGGGGGGGGAGGAAAAAAGGAACATTAAAGTATTGATGTTCCTGAACGATGCAAGTTACAAGACTTACATGCGAAAGATGAAAACGGTATCCGAATGAAAAAAAAACAAAAACTTATTACAATTACCTCTAAAGCATAGCTTCAGGATAAGCAATAAACGATCCATTTACATAGGCATACGGAAGTGTAATGGGTTATTAGTTAAATACAGATTTGGGAATTTTCAGAGTTCATTACGCAAGACATCCAAGCAAATAAAGAAGCGGGAAAAAAAAGAAAGAAAGATATGTTCTCACGTTCGAGAAACCTGCTTAGTCGAGTTTCTTCATTTTTTTCTTTTCTCTCATTAGACATCCAATGCTTGTTCTGTTACGTGATTCGCGCGGGAATCTTTGTCGTCTGCTGCAGGTTAAATAGTATCGCTGTTAACTGTAACTGTACGTCGATGAGAAAACGTCATGATTTTTATCGCTTATTTTAAAACTGCCAGAAAATGAAAACAACTTTAAACGGCATCAATATAACTTTTTTTCTTGGCGGGAATAAAAATTGCTGGATTGTTTAAATTTTTATTTATACAAAATAAATTAACACTTTTCCGAACCTCTCTGTTTTGAAGATTTAATTGGGAATCTCCACAGTCTATTATAAACCAAACAGCATTTAATGTTAATTATATTACGATGAGAAAACACAAGAAATTTCTATTGTTTTTAATTTTAATATGCTAGCGTTGCACTCTTTTAATTAAAAAATGGTACATAATTCTTTAAAGATAAAATAATTTCTTGTTAATTTTTTTATTTAATAGGGGGAAAAAAGAACGAACAATTTTCTGCACCTGTCTAACTGAATGAATAATTTGCATATTGTTTTTGGTTGCATTATCTTGAAATGAAAGGGTAAAAAAATGCTATTCAGTTCCAAGGCAAGCCAGAAAACGAGAAACAACTGAAAGTGGAAATGCTCGATGAATATGAGCTTCGTTTCTGCAAAATTCTAATATACGATTGTAAATAAATAAAAGTAAACAATGGAGAAGGAGTTTAATGCATGAATCGAAGAAAATGCGTCAGTATGATTACTTCCATAAGTTGTGGACATAAAATTCTTTATTTCCGCCAAAAAATTATTCTTTTGTCTTCATTCATCGAAGGATACGGCAATTTTCCAAGTTTATACGAAATGCATGGGTGCGGATGGGTTCTACTCAGATACGTTCCTTTAGATAGTAAATATTTTGTGGAATCAAAACGCAGGTCACTGATACTGACTCCAAATTCTATGAATGGAAATCGTGACTGAAGGAGCACAGTTGCAGTTTAACCCTTTGAAATTTTGTGATCTCTGCATGAATTGGCTATTAAAAGTTCCTTTTTATTTATTGTTATCCTTTTACTATTTTTTCTAGAAGAAAAAGATGAAGACAAAAAAAAATATTTAGATGTTTTGAAAAATAATTGCCATAAGAAAAAATTTCAAATTTTGCATTAATTAATTTTAACTAACTTTTGGGAGTCATAAATCCAAATAAATAAATAATTTACCTGAAAAAAAATAATAATTCTGCTGAAAACATTCGAACTTTTTGTCGTTGTTTGATTTATTATCGGAATTTCTAGGTAATTTCAAATTATTTAATTTTATTCTTGTAATAATAAAAAGCAAATCATTTTTTTTGCGCAAAAAAAGGGAAATTTAATTGTGTGAGAAGTATTAAAGATAATTCAATAAATTTTGTGCTAATATTAAGTGCTTTCTGATCTATTAGAAAGTATCGAAGTTATATGCCTTGAGTTTATGATTTTTCACAGAATTCAAAGGAGAGTATCACAAACACAGAATTTTCTGAAATTTTTAATTGATGTTGGGTTAATAAATTTACATTTGTTCTCATGATGTTGCTCACGTCTTTAGTAAGAACATACATTTTTAAACACCCTTTGCCTTTGGTTTGGATAATAGGCTAATTACAATTCTTTAAGAAATAGTTCAACTTAATGTTAGATCTACAAGGATAAAGTTTCAATAACATAAACACCGTTATTAATGAACTTTAATTCCTTAAATAAATAATAATTTAACTATATAAATATACGATACAATTTTAATACATATGTGCTGATTTCCCAATGTCGTTTAAAATGTTGCGCAGAACTTGAAAATTTATCGAAAGAAAAATAAAAAAAATTCCCTGCAAAATTCTCGTAAGAAGCGGTAGGGTACTTTAATGTCTTTATAGATAACAGAATAAAAAAAGAGAAGATTATCATAAAATTTTACCTCTACAAGACAAATTCACTTTCACCTAATCCTTTGAACGTCAAGACAAACTCTTCCGTTTCGCTTCAGTTCTTCCAACCAAGCTAATCGTCCTCAGGCCATTGGACTTGTACGTAATTGCGGGTACAATCAGTGACCATAAAATCTCTTTGAAAAAACAATACATGCGTAACCTGAACTGAAGAACAGTTGTAACGTCTGCCTCCCCACACAGCAGGAAGGAAAGCAAACAGTTTGCTCAGGATAAGTTCGATAGCTTGCAACCGATACTGTCTTAAAGCGCTGTCTGTTTGGCTTATTTCAAAGATTAATATTCAATATGTGTTTGTCGAAAAGCTTATGAAGTCTGAAGTTTGAAATGAATTCTAAGTATCTGCGTCAAAGCTAAGCAGTTGCAATGACTAAATGTGAATATAACTTTTGTTCTATCACGATCAGCTCACGCCTTCAAATCATAAATTTTAATTGACACATCTATTCCCTCTTAGACGAGAAATGCACATATATTTTTCACACAGATGATAAATTTATCTAGTTTCAAGCTAATTTTAAACTGAAATGAAACACTATTTTTAACAGACGATAAATTTTCGAATTCAGAATTTGAATAAATCCAGTAATATTAAATTAATTGGATATATGTATGTAAACACATTTAAGCAGTTATTATTATTATATCATTTATTCAGTAATGTTTGGCAGGGTGTTTTTTAATGTTTGTTTGCTTCTTTGGTATTTGAAAGCATATTTGACGGGAACCGCAACAGAAACTTTCCAATTCGTTGATATGTGAAACTTTCTCTGACCTGATCAATACTAAGTTCGATGGCCAATTTTTTTTCTTTTTTCGAAAAGGTATAAAAAAGAAAGTAAGTAGGACAAAATCATAAAAAATAATGTTGGTGTATCGTAACCTATGATCAGTCTTAATACCTATAAAGAGTTATCTTAAATCAATAAAACTGTTGTTTGTAGTATTTTATTGCATGTTCAGTGAAACTTAGGTAATAAAAACAAAGAAGGGATTCGCTTTCTGATAAGAATTATGGATACCCAATAATGACTGGGAAAAAAATACTATGCAATTTCGCTGTTCGAGAATATTTTTATTCTATGAATTACCAACTTGAATAATTAATACTTCTGGTTCTAAACTCTCAGTAAATCTTTAGAACTTCTCTTTTTTCTGTATAAAGAAAAAAGCATTTCATTTTTTTAACCGTAGAAATTATTTTTTTCAAAGGATTGATTAATGTAGAGAGAATTAATCAGAAATATCTTTCTGGTTTTATACAATATTCAAAAGTTTATTACTAAAATGCTCTAGGGGGGAAACTGATTATTTAAAATTCCATATCCGCTCTCTTTGATATTTAAATATTTCTGAGGATTTTGCTTCTGCGGTATTTTAAGTCCAGAAAAAGCTCTAAAAAATGTCACGCATAAAACTACGCCTCACGTAAGCCTGCGTTGTTTTTTTTTAATCCGACCAATAAAAAAACTATACGGTACTTTTTCAAAAGGTCCGGTTTCTGAGAAAGAGGAACACAAAGCATTTTGTGGTTTCTATCGGAATTTCATTCTTTCTTTCGCCACGGTAATATGTGTGGCCCCTAGCGGTGTTTCTCGTCAATGGGGGATCACACACTGGTCGAAAGAGCCATTTTGGGGGTGTGCCGGAGTGAGCAATTCTTAAGAATGTTAACTATTTCCTTTATCCTCCGAAGAAGAAGCAATCGGCTTCTTTTTTTTCATACCTGTAATATATTTTTTCCCTCTTAAATCTTCAGTGTTAAGAAATTCTTTGAATCTAACATGTATAAAACATTCTTCCTCGTGACATGATTTATTTAAAAAAAAAACAAGCTAAAAATTTCTTTCATCCTTACCTATCTTTCCTTTTACATACAAATTGTAGGAGCATTTTATAAAAGAAACCTTTCTCTCTCCTTTGGAATTATTCAATCAGCCGTTGGATAATCATAAAGATTCTTAACATAAAATATCTTGTGAAGCAGCATGTTAATTGCTAACCCATCGCTGCAACAGTTTATATTCCCAGATTGCAATATTTATGTACAAAAATTCCCAATTTAGTTACAAGATTTTTTTAAAAAAATTTTAATTTAAAATGACTCGAAAAGCAAACAGGTAACATAAGATGTGTTCAGTGTTTTATTTACCATTATACATTCCCCATGACATGAACATTCTACTGTAAAGGTATCTGGATTGTATTGAGATTGTGCTGTAGAACAGGGGCGTAATGACAGGAGGGGGAAGGGGATTTTAGCCGCCTCTGGGGCTTGTCTTACGGAGCGCCGCAGGGGCAAAATATCAGTCACAATATTTCACTTTTAAAACATTAAATAAACGCAACCCACTATAATTTTTCTGCACCCCCTCCCACTAAGACTGACCCCGATACAACGATACACTCCTTGATCACTACAGCACTGTTTACAATGCCCAATTTAAAAAATAGCAATCTCAGTGAAGCACAAGTTTATATTTGCTGAAATTACTCAAGATTGTCAAGAGAGCATTCTCCTTCGACAGCGACTTACGTCATTTCCTGTTTCTCAGCAGCAGTGTCAAGTAAAACCGAAACTTGAATTTTTGGAAGAGCTCAGTAGCGAATCCAGGGGGGGGGGCTATCGGGCTGCAGCCCCCCCAGAGCTAGACCAGAATTCTTAATTTATATAAAATCACTACAGCTGTTTTTTTCTTAACCTCCCTTTAAAAAAAGTGAAAACATTTCTTCCCGGTTTTTGACAGGCTCGAAAGTTTTCCCACTTTTGTAGTCATTTTACTCGTATTTGCAGCGTTGACACGGTTAAAAACATGTTTTTGCTAGTTAATTCATTGTGTTTTTAGTTAAATTATCAAAAGTATTGTAGTGTTCTTTGTGATACTTATTGTCAGACGAGTAAAGTCTGTAAAATTAAAGTGTTTTGGTTTACATAAGCCATAAGATTTGACATTCGTCACGACAATACAAAACTTTTTATATCTTTTCACTTTCTCGACTCAAAATCCCACCTGCAACTGAAGAGCATTACGTATCAGTAAAGGAATCGATTCAACAAAGCTGAGGTCATAAAATTTTGTATTGTTTCGTGGATGAATAAAAAACTTGAAGGCTAAAGTAAACCAAAACTCTTTAACTTTACAGACTTTACTCACCTGACAATAAGAATCATAAAAAACAATACAATACTTTCGATAATTTAATAAAAATTACAATGAAATAACTAGCCAAAAAATGTCTTCGACCATGCCAAAGCTACAAATACAAGTGGAATGACTACAAAAGTAGGAAAATTTTCGAGCCAGTCAAGCCAGAAAGTAATGTTGAAACGATTTTATTATTTTTTTAAAAGAGACAAATTAAGAAAAAACAGGTTGCAATGATGTTAAATAAAATCAAGAATTCTGGTTTGGCTCTGGGGGGGCTGTAGCCCGATAGCCCCCCCCCCCGGATTCGCCACTGTTACGTATACTTTTTGTAACTAGCAAGCTAAATGCCAAATATAGCTTTCTTCTTTACGGAATGGTATCCGAACAGGACTATACCACTCAAAAGAATGTAAGGGTGGATTCTGGATAACGGGGAGAGTCCCCTCTCGACACAGGAAGTCGCTCCAATTCAGCAAGTGGGGGAACGAGGCAGGAGCACAC